>VWZF01006438.1:0-62407 GCA_013396755.1 Sclerurus mexicanus | reverse complement strand
TTTTTTTTTTTTTTTTTAGGCACTGGAAAGTGCTGTAAAGTCTCCCCAGAGCCTTCTCTTCTCCAGGCTGAACATCCACAACTCTTTCAGCCTGTCTCCATAGCAGAGGTGCTCCAGCCCTCTATTCAACTTTGTGTCTTCCTCTGGACTGACTCCAACAGGTCTATGTCCTTCTTATCCTGGGAGCCCCAGAGCTGGGCGCAGTATTCCAGCTGAGGTCTCACAACAGCAGAGTAGAGGGGCAGAATCTTCTCCCTCGAGCTGCTGGTCACTCTTCCTGTGATGCAGCCCAGGACACAGTTGGCTTTGTGGGCTGCAGGAGCATTTTGTTGAGCTTCTTCGAGGGCCATGTCGAGCTTCTGATCCACCAACACCCCCAAGTCCTCCCCAGGGCTGCTCTCAATCCATTCTCCACCCAGCCTCTATTTGTGCTTCTGATTTCCCCAAGGCTGGGACCTGCAGGGGTCCCAGCCAGGGACCCCACTGGTGTTTTCTGACCCCCCAGCCAGGAAGAAGTAGCCTGCAAGCATATCCATGGCTCAGCTGTGGGAGCCTGCAGACCGGAGAATTAAGTCTTCAGCAACCACTAAACTCAAGAATAGACAGTAGGCACCAAAATCCTCAGCTGGGGCTCCTTGGACTACACTGGATTGATGCTGATTTAAGCCAGCTGAGGATCCACACCATGGGGCCAAGTCCTGCTGTCCTACCTCAAGCTGATGGCTAGTTGACGTGACTGATGACTAAGATTTCCATTTAGCCTAACTCAAAGCATGAGCAGTGCCTGTGTAGTGCTACCATTGTCGACTCCAGCCTTTTGTCTCGGGCTGTAACCGATAGGCCTAATAACCGAAATCATACTGCATGCATTCATTCACCCTCTTCGCAAACAGCATGTTATTGAGCTCAGTGGTGAAAAGGCATGCACAAACACAATGGGACTGGGATTAAGCCCAGCTGCATTACCAAAGTAAATACTTCTGCTGCTGACAGTTGGTCTGTAGGGATTTGGAGAAAAGTTTTGTGCATCTACTTAGGCAACATATGGTTTTATTTTTCCTGTTAACAAAAACAGTAGTGGTCAAAAGTCAACACCCTCTGATGACTGTTCGGTGGCCAATGTGGAATGGGCTTGGTGGTCTAAGTCCAGTTCCTTACATGTCCACATAAAAATCATCCTCTTCCTGCATTCCTCTCTCACTTGGCACTGTGGTTTGCAGTCTACACAAGGAAGCCAGGGGAGGATTTGAGGTTAATCTCATCTGTCCTCCTTTCTGATTGAAAGCAATGGGTGACGTGGTTCGGGTTAAGATACTCTGCTAGCTTCTTTCATTCCCCTTGTGATGAAAACCCCTCCACAATCTGTTTCCTTGAAGCCTGAAAAGAGTCAGAATTAATCCGCATTAGCCGGCGGCCGGGGCATGTCAGCCAGTCAGACTTCTAAAGCAAACACACAGCCGACGAGGACGAACAGCATGCCAAGAACACAAATGGTCTGAATTTAGCCCTTCATCTCCAAGCTGAACGCACACAGTTCTCCAAAGATCTCTGCAACACTCAGTCAACAGCTGGTCACTTTCACATCTGAAACCACGAAGAAAATCCACAAGGGCCTGGCTTTATATTTGGCGATGACTTCAGTGGGGTGGTAAAGGGCAAAAAGTTGGCTGAGCTTCCACAAGTGCCCATATCACGTAGCTCCAGTGAAGTAACTGGCAGATACTGGCACTCAGCATCGTTGGGAAGGAAAAAACCACCACCACCATCAAACCCTCCGTAGGGATTCCCCTAAAAGATTTTAAAGCTTTCAAGGTGCAAACAGGTCTTGTCTACACTGAGGTAATGAGAATTACAGCAACTAGAGCACAACTGCTAACACTTAGCATCTGCAAGGTCAGAGGCAGCTCGAGAGCTGGAAGGGGTGTTAACTAGATCCACCACATGAAGTAATTGTTTTTAAGGGAGTGTATCCAAGCTGGAACACAGCAATGCAGAACACGCACACCAGGACAGGTGTAATCCCAGGCATGGTGGGTGGTAAGCAAGGCTGAAAAATCACAATTAAGAAACCAAGATGTGTTGCCTAATCCAGGCTTCCCTGCCAAGATGAAGGTGGATTTTTTTTGAGGGCCAGATCCTGCATAATGCCCAGCTAGTCCTGTAATGTGTTTTCTATCCTCAGAGGCTCCTGACACCTCTGGAAGCTGAAGGTGCAAAGTGTTTTGCAGAGGATGCTCAAACCTGCCCACGAACAGCCAGCAATGGGCAGGCAGCCAGGGCTGGGGGAGCTAAGCCAGACAGCAAAAATGCTGCAGCCCAGGTTGACAGTCAAAGAGAGCTCACAAATGGGCCATCACAGTGCCCTGGTCTCACACACATCCATCCACAGGGGAAAAAGGGAAAAGGCAGAAATTGTTTCTGTTCCCGTGAAAGACAATCAGCGAAAACAAAAGCTTACCTTAATGTGTTTCTGCAGAAGTTCAGGGGTTTTCATTCAAGAAGCAAAAACTGAAAAATGTTTAGTTTCTGGCAATCAAAGCCTGGAAACTTTTTGGCCAGAAACCAAAACAATTTGGGGTTTCTGGGTTTTGGTTTTGGTTTGGGTTTTTGCCAAACTCCTGAGCTTTCTTTTGCCAAAAAACTGCACATTTTTCAAGCTTTTTCTTCCTCAATGAAAACCTTAAAATTGTTGTTGAAATTGGACATTTCCCACAGGTTTTTTTGTTGGGTTTTTTTAAGGCATTTTCAGCAAAAAAAATTATGTTTTGAATGAACAATTTCATCCAGCAGCTCTGGAAGCAGATCCCTTGGAGGCAGTATCACACCCGCAACTTTTATCTCCTTTCCCCAGCTCACTTTTCTCGCCCGTGGGACTCAGGGCTGGTTTTTGGTCACATGGCCAAGCTTTACAGCTGTGGAGCAGCCATGCTGACCCTCCCAGGGAAAAAACAGTTCTGAGGTGGGAATGTCTCGGGCTTTTTCTATGAGATACCAACTATCTCTCTGGAAATTAAGAATTGTAGCAAAGGGAAATAAGTATCTGGAGCCTAGATTCGGCATTTCTTGGAACACATTTGAGTGTGTTGTTCTGGGAGATGAAGGTGCTGGTACCTGTCCTCCAAAGTGCCCAGATGTCATTTAGCCACAGGTTTGTTAGAGCTGCTGGCCCTGGGTCTACCACAAGATCCACAAGGTACGTGGCTGATACAACCTCCATTAATACTCAAAGTTTAGCATAGCAAATGTGGACATGAAAGACTGACAGGAAAACTTAGATATTACAAACTCCTGACACAAATATAGTGCCAATGACTACAAAGAAAGTGAAAACCACCAATGCTTCTCTGCACCAAGTGCTGGACTTGGAGGTGGAGCTGAAGACTGACCCCAGCTCACAACTAGGTATTGTAACCTGTCTCCAGGGATAACTTTGATCCGACCCAACACTGAAACCAGAAACTGCACAGAAGTAAGGGAAATTTGCACTGGAGTCTGAGTGCCAGAGTTTAAGGCTGCTCTTTTGTGAAGCAGACCCAAACTACAATAAAAAATCTCAGCTTCCTGAAGTTCTGTGAATGGGAATTTGGACTGGGTTTTGAATTTCACTCTTCCAACCAATCTCCCATTAAATGGCCATTGAATGAGCCATTCTTTGCCCAATAAAAGCAAAGAGATCTGGAGTCTTTATAGTAGAGCCATCTTATGGCTGCTTTTCCCCTGGAAATACCCTCTTTTTCTAGCTTTCAAGGTCTGTTTGGATGCATTCTGTTGTTGGGGCACTGAACTTGTTATTTGATTACCCTGCCAGAGCATGGAAGACCTATGAGGAAGACCAACACAGAGAAGGCAACCACACATGTCAGTGGAAAGTGGAAAAGTATGGCAGGAGGAAGAGGAGAGGTGAAGAGTCTCAAATTTAGGCAAAAATGGGACTGTCACACAGCAAAAATGCCACCTTGGGGAACTTTGACCAGGTTATTTGGAGGGATTAGCCAAGACAGGAATTGATGACAGGAACAGATGGATTTGGGGTGGGTTGGAGAAGGGAGGGAATAAGGAAAGTGTGGTTGAGGAGGAGATGGGTCAGGAGCTGGTTATGAGGACAAAAGTATTGTCAGGATCTGGAGATGGATCAGGGATAAGGAGGAGGGTCTGAGAGGCTGGTAGGTTCTCACATGCCAGGTGTCAAGAAAGGAGTAATGAAGGATTATAAGGGGGCTGGGTGGTCGATGAGGAAGAGGAACAGGTAAGGTTTTTCTTCTCTTTTTCCACATTTGGATAATAATGGCCCTCGCAATATTTTAACTCTGATTTTCAGCAACGTTTATTTAAGCTTTGACATAGTACAGTGCTGTCAGCTGAGCCATGGTTAACAATGCTGTCCCCAAGGCCCAAGGCAAGCAAGGCAAAGGAAATAAATCAGTTTAAATCTCTGCAAAAGGTTTGCCAGGGTGAAAGCACAGGCACTGTATATGACTGTGATTCAGCTCACTGTTAATTAAGCATCTGAATCATCCAAATACAGAAGAGACACTCTGTCGTTGCTACAAACCTGGAAACAAGCTAAAATAGTAGCACAGGCTGGTTTCAGAGGCACTCACATGGAGCAGGTAGCCTGGGCAGTGAGCTGGGGCTGCTGGTGGTGAAAGCCTCACAAATTGAGAGGTGGGTGAAATGCCAGACAGCCCTGAGAGAGAAGGAAATATTTATATTGATGTATACTGACATTTGAACTGTAATGTCCTTATAATAAACGATGCCCCAGGAGCGGGTGTTACTTGGATTGTCCTGACACCAGAGGACAAGAAAGCCAAGACCGGGAAACTGAGGCAGGGCAAAGATTTGACGTCCAGCTGCATAAGCTCCCTTCGTGGCCCTTTATCAGGGCTGTTTTCACCCATCATGTACTCACATAGTTAAGAGAATCTAGGAAGCTGCAATTCCTTTGCTTTCCAAAGCCGTTACTCAGGAAAAGACTAATTAAGTGGCTGTGTTATTACAGCAGGTCCTGGAGTCTCCGAACACAACCAGCGGCGATTAGGCAGGCGTCAGCTACTGGGCGGGATTTCCCACTGCCCAGCTGTGTAATTATCACGGCAGCTAAGCCAAAATCCTTTGACAAAGAAAACCAGCTGCAGCCTGCGGGGCTGGGAGATAGCACATGTCCAGCAGAGAGAGGAAGAATAACCTCTTCTCCTCTGTATTTTTCCGAAAGACGGATCGATGAAGACAAGCACGCCGCATTCCTGCAGAGGAGCAGATAGCAGTATCAATTTCTGGGGAGCACCTGGAATAAGAATCAGGGGTACAGCACAGCTCACTGCAGGGTTTTTTTGGAGAACTGAATATTCACTGTCTCCCTCACTTAGGGATATGGAGGTGGCAGGTGAAAGCTGCTAAGGAGGGAGGATCTGTTGCGTTGCTTTGAAGTATGGAGCCCATGTTGCAGTAACATCCCTGCAGAGGGGGGCTGAGGCTGTCTTTAGTATCCCAAATAAAGCACTGGAGTGGACTGTGAGCAATGGAAAAGCTGGGGGTTTGTTTCCAGCAAAGATTAGATTTCTGTTGTCTGTGACCTGAAGTTACCTCCTGCCTCGGTTTCCCCATCTCTAAAGTGATGGTATCTTCATTAGGTACCTCACAGGTTGTCTCAGCCACATCCCATGGTGACTTCAAACAAACTGGGCAGGGCCCAGCCCACCAGTCAGAAACTTTCTTCTGTCGGCCAGTGCCACCAGATGCACCTTCAAGAGATGTTTTCCCTGTCTGTGGTCACAAGGCTTTTGTTGGCACTTGAAGTGGCCATTAGCATTTCCAAAGCTGCTCTTCCCTCCCAGAACCCAGCTGTGTGCCAGCAGGGATGGCTGATGCACAGGAGGGAGCAGAGAGCCAAACACAGGAGAGAAAAACTGGGCTGCCAGCATGTGTGAGAGGAACTGGAGTTATTTGGAAGAGTGTGTGCAGCTCCTTGCCATGGATCAGTAATATGTTTAGTTGTGTAGCAGAGCAAAAACAGGTTAGGAGAATGAGGAAAGGTTGCAGCTGGGGAATGTACCACTATGACCACTACCAGCTCACAGGGTCATCCCCTCCCCACAAGCTACCTGCCAGGTCCAGCTGACCTGTGTAGGAGGAGAGTCTTCCCCTGGTTGTTCCTGGTATAGGTGTCCCAGCACATCGTGCATGGTGTAGATCTGGTTGTGAGGAGTTTGGCATAAGCTGCACATCCAGCACGTGGCAAAGGACACAGGACATACCTGGACCTCCTGGCACGAAGGATGGTGTGAGAGCACAAGAAGGACATGGACAAAAACCAACATTTTCCAGAGCATGAGCACACAAAGTTATTTATTTCCATTCATATGTAGTAGTTCCCTACCAAATTTCAATTTCATATCATCATTGAAATCTCTCCATCTGAATTTATTTGGAGTGATCCTCTCCTTTATTTCAAACAGCCTGAGGGGACCTTTTCAGTAGGTCCCTCATGAGCACCATTTGCTCAGTGGAGCCCGTAGCCACATCTCACGTGATCTGCTGCATGAAGAACTCATTCCTTTCTTGACGGTCCCAGTCTCGGCCTCTAACTCCATCCTCCGTCCTCCGGGACTCTGCAAATCTGCCAACCATTAGCAAATCCCTTCTCCCTTCTCAAAGGGCTCTTCAACCCACAAATCCATTTGCACTTAAATTGCATGACACACAGCCTGGATGAGTAACAAAGAGTGTGACCTTCCAGCGATCAAGCATTGCTAATATCTCGACTATTTCAAATGTTTAATAACTGAATTTAATGCAGTGAGAACAATTTGATTGAATGCACAATATCTGTAGCAGCTAATTAACCACAGTAGCCCAGAGAGGTCTTGGACTTCATACAACCTTTCAATATAATTACAAATTTTTAACAGCAAAATGAATTTAAATCCAGCCTGACACAGCAATCCATCTTCATCCCCAGATAAAAGGTAGCACAAGTGGTATTAACATTTAAACAAGAGCCATGGGCAGTGGAGAGAGACAAGGAGCATTAGCAGATGTGCCGAATTAATTACTAACAGAGCTGTGGGAGGGGAGGGCTGGATGAGTACATTGCATTGCACAGGTCAGACTTACAACACTGGCACTCATTTTGCTGGGTTTGCCTGTAATCCATGAGTTTAGACTTCATACCAAAGGCAGGACCCTTTGGGTCTACCTGGGTCTTCTCTGGGGGACAAAGTGTGTGGTTCCTGACTCATCCTCCTCCTGTGTGTGCAGCAGGGCTCGCACCAGCAAGCACAGGTCATCACATCCCTGATTCTACTAGAGCTGTTTCCCAGCAAAGTGGGTCTGAACACAACCACCCCTCACGGGAATCCCCTACCCGCCTGTGAGCGTGCCTGGAGCTCCTCCTGGAGATTTCCTCCTCTCCTCTCTTCCCGTGCAAGGGCTCTGTGCTGTGGCTTGCAGGATAATGAGTGGTTCGGTACAGAGTTTGCAGGGTCAGAGTCTGACCACACTTGTTATAGTCATGATGGGGATTAAAGTGGACTTCAGGACACCAGGTGGGACTCACGGCCCCCTAATTCAGCATTCCAAGTAGTCCGGGGGAGTTGGGGATGTCTATTCCTCTCCACTGTCTGTAAAACATGTCAGACACAATTCAGGAAAGGAATAAGTTTGGATCCATCCCTCAAGCAGAGCATCTTGGCACACAAAACTGTTGTTGGTATTAATGGACACAGCAAGTGTGGCAGGTGGTCACTTCCTTGCAAAGCCTTGACATTCAGTAGTATCTGGCCCGACGGCTCAACAACCGTGAGACACCTTCCCAGCCACCTCCCAGGCAATAATAACAGGAGGGGAAGAACGCATTTGGAATTTTAGGTTGCTTGCTTGGTTTGAGCTTCCTGCATTCGGAGAACCTCTCCTAAAAACCAAAAGGCAAGAAGCAGACTTTAATGGAAGATGAGATTTCTATTGCAACAAGCAACCCCCTACCCTCAGCTTCTTGGATGAGGCATTTCAAGCCTCTCTGGAGCCTGTCCCACTGTAAAGCCAGCAAAGGTAATTTCTGTGGAAGTGCTCCCCATTTATAACAGCAGCACTATGCTGACAGTAAAACAGACAAAAACCAATGGAAGTAAAACACAGACAACCTGTGATTTTGGTATTGATCAGCATTAGTTAATATAAAAAGTTCAGAATAAATAGATAGGACACGAAGGAATTATTTGTTCTTGCTGTTAGGAATTTTTCAGATTCCTACTTAGCTTGTATCTGTCAAAAACATTTTTCCCCCAAGAGCTCATGAAGCATAACCATAAATCTGTCCCTTGGAGAGTTTTAATTACCAAGTTCAAAACTAGACTGACTCTGCCAAATGTGATAGCATCAGCTGGTGGCGTCATTTGTCATTGTTACAGGCAAATAAACTGGTGAGTTAATCAAAAGGGATGAAAAATGAGGTGGTTTCAATCTTTGGAGTCCTGAATCCAATTCTTTCTCCTTTCTTCTTGCCAGTCTGCACCAAAATGCCAGCAACACCAGCTGCCCAAAAGGCACTCATTCAAAAATCCATTGTAGACAACACACAGGCATATTCTCATGGGGTAAAGTCAAGGACAAACAGGAGGAGATATTAGTGAGTAGGAGACAAAGAGAAAAAAACCATTCTCTGGAGAGTGCAGCTGAAGGAGATGAGCAGACAGGCAGCCCCTGCTGCTCAGACAGCACCTCGGTCCAAGGCCCCTCCGTATCAAACAGACACAAGGTCTCTCTGGAAGGACAGAGTGGTGAAACGTATTCTTTCAAGGACCCCTTGGACTACTGCACAAAACAAACAGAGATCAAAATCTGAGTGAGTCTGAATGTTTGTGAATCCTGTTTGTCAGCAATATGCTGCCTGGAAGCTCAGATCTGGGCTTTGGCTAATCCTACCCGCATCCCAACCATGAGATGTTATTTCACCCCACTATCGCTGCCCTTTGCCTGCAGACAGAAACAGTCACTTCCAAATTTTTGCTCTTAATATGCCAGTGCTGATCTTCAACAGACCCAAAGTAGATGAGAAGATAATGTATTTGTTCAAAAGGTGTCCTGCTTATCTCCTTCTTCAACCCCTTTGGTGGAAAGACAGGAATTATTTACCAGATAAAAACTTAGTGTATGTCATGTGGTACCTCAAACTGATAGAGCGGGCTCCCTAATGCTCAAGGGATTCAGTCAAAGGGTTCTCTTATCTCATCCAGGCTTCTGGATTCCCTGAATAACTGTGAAGAAATTATGCAGCCAGCATCTCCAAGGCCATGGAGGTGTACGGACACTCACAAATGAATCTCCACACTGATCACAGACTATCCTGAGTTGGAAAGAAGCCACAAGGATCGTCAAAGTCCAGCTCCTGTCCCTGCACAGAACCAAGAATCCTACCAAGTACCTGAGAGTGTTGTCCAAACGCCTCTTGAACTCGGCAGGCTTGGTGCTGTGACCACTTCTTGGGAAGTCTGTTCCAGTGCCCAAACACCCTCTGGGTGAAGAAGCTTTTCCTAAGCTGACAGCTGAGTGTACATGGTCCTTGCCTGTGACAACTGCAAAGTAAATGCATAAGCTGAAACCTTTGCAGGATGTCTTATTGTTGACCCCAGAACAAAACCAAGCTCTTCAAGTCCAGGGCCAACACCAACAAAAGCATGACTCTTCGTTCTGAATATCTTGAAGATGTCTTCTCATGCTTTCTTTTCCCCCTTGGCCCATCTCCCACTACCCCTCCTAGCAAACTTTACTATGAATCCAGCCCCAGTAGTCCTGAGCTTACATGCCTTTATAGACAAGTGGGAGACTAAGAGCAAAACACAATGTTCTGAACAGCTCTGTCCTCATCCTCCACCCAACTGCCCTTACTTCAGCAACAAAAGCCCAAAAACCTTGCACATATAACAGTTCTTATTCCTCCTGCCTTTTTCTCTTTCTTAATTTTCCTCCTTTTTAAAAAGAAAATCACACTTTACTTCATGCCATGATGTGAAGTTCGTTTAGACAAGATCAGAACATATAAATGGAGAGGACCAGATACTTCTCCACAGCCAGCTATGACTTCTTTAAACTTCATATTCTTTGTATCTTCACATCCAGAGATGAGCAGATCTGGTGCTGCTCTGCTGATGGGAGGTCAAATGGGGCAAGGTGAGCTACCCAGCTTTGCACTTCGAGATGCTGGAAGAAAAGGGCTGTTTTCTTCCTCAGTATATGTGGAATAGCTTCCGCAATAGATGTGGAACAGTTGGAGAGAACAGTGACATTCCCTTTGGTCAGAGCTTACACAGTTTTAGGACTTTTAAGCTTTCCCTAGAAAAATAAATGGAGCCTTACTCCAGTACCCAACAACATCTGCGAAAAAAACCAAAATGGTAATTTAAAGAAAAGCGAAGTCACCTCTTCCAGGGCTTGATCTTATGTTCTCTGAATTTGACCTCCCGTCCACTAATGTGTATGAAAATACCCTCCACAATGAAACATTTCTTCATAGGCAATTATCTTAATTTTTATTACACAGGAATTCCTTTTCCTGTCAGACGGGGTTTGGGTGAGCTGAGCACTGCATATGGCATCTCCAGTTCCTCCCAGCAGATATCACAGTGGATGATCTCACAGAACGTGCATTTCCCCTCCACGAAATTTCAAAATAGGACCACATCCCTACAGATTTCCTATAGCCTAGTAGGAGGTTGCACCCGATTTGTCCCTCCAACTCAATGACAACAGTGGCTGGACATGCTGCAAGCCCCTAAGAAGCAAAGGCTGAGCCAGAAGAGAGAAATTCCCTTGTAACAGACAAGGTGGAAAGCAAATAAATGCTGGAAAGAAGAAACGAACTGCAAGAAAGAAGCAGCATGAAGGAATTTTGGCGTCACAACTGGCACAGTAGCAGGTTTCTGCAGGTAGAAGGCAAGACCAAGATGTTTTCTGTTTGCCTAAAGTGCAGCAATCAGCAGTGGCTTAGTGCTTACAGTAGCAGCTGACCTCACAGCTCAAATCATCCTACAAGGCTCAGGATCATCTCCTTTACCACAAGTGAGAGATCCTACCACTGAATGTCTTGAGCTGGTGTCCACTAAGGATAGTCTTTGTATGCCTATGTCTGGCATTGCAGAGCACTGGTCATGGCCTCAGACCCCAGTGCCCTGTGCCAATGGCTCACTACATTGGCATGTTCCCATTCTGAAAGCGGAGACCAAACCAAAAACATGTGTCACCTTGCCAAAACTCAGAACCTCACCCCAAATCTCACGGCCTTTGTGTTCTCAGATCCCAGCAGCAAGTCTTTTACCTCTACCTGGAAAGAATTCCTTGGTGGGGAGCATCCTGTCCCATATATCCATACAAAAAGAAAAATAGCTCATGCTTTCATACCAACAAGCTCTCAGCCCCACTGAAGAGAGCCATTGTGGAGTGACTGCATTATAAAAGTTGTTAAGACCTCTTCCAGACCATAAAATATGCAACAAAACAGAGTGCCAAATACCAGTCCTCTCCATGGCCCAAGACAAAGAGCCGCCCTGCAAGGCATTTAATCCCTGCAGCTGCCTTGAACTATTCATGTCTCTTGGCCTTACGTAAGGAGCCATTCCATTCTAGCTACCGCTCTCCCCAAAACAGAGATTTGCAGAGTCTTTAGCACAATTAAAGGTCACTCTGTGAACAGAGAACCCAAAGATCTGAATGGGAGGCTACGACTTTGAAGAGAAGGCCGGACTGCTTATTTTCAGTGGGGAGTAAGTTTACCCAAAAATGCAGTTATGACTGTTTCTCCCTTACACACATCAACACCCCTCTCTTTCATCTAACAGCTTTGTGGTTAGTGCATTCCCTTGGGCTTTGAGTGACCTCTCTTTGATTCCCTCCTCTTCCTGGGGCGATCTGAACAGCTCCCAGCCCTCCCTGCCCCAAACCACCAGACCACAGGACAGAGCTACACAATTAAGCATTACCAAAGCCCCGTGGGTTGTGTTATTGAGGTCAGCTCTGCAGGAGCAGCGTGCTGTCCCCTGGGCCAGCTGGGGACCACGCACCACCTCCTGCTGCTGGGGATGACAGGGCCCAGCTTCAGCTTCCCCCCCCCGGGAGAAGATGACCTGTAGGAGACACAAAACCAGCTGCAGAAATGTGGGAAGCATCATGGATTACTGAGCTCTGACTGAAATATCCTCCCAGTGTAGATACAGGCTGCAATGTGCCATCTGAATCACCCTGTTACAGATCTCTGGTGGGATTTTCCATTTTCTCTTATCAACACTGTTAGATGTACCATACATCAACATGAATATGCCATGGACAGTGTCCCATTCCATAGTGTCCCTGTCCATGGCAAGGGAGTTGAAACTAGACGATCTTTAAGGTGCCTTCCAACCCATACCATTCTGTGAATATTGGGAAACTTCAACTACAGGCTGGAGAGAAAGTCATGTGGTTGAAGGGATTTTTAGAGTTTCATCTTACAAAGCTCTAAGGAATAGATTTGAAGAACATCCTCTGCTGAATAATGTGTAACTTTGTGGTGCAACTGTACAAGGTGGGGCTTGAAGCTGGACCTTCCACCAGTGGGGGTGGAAATTACATCTAGATTTCCTTCACTGTGGGTGAACACTCAAAGAAGTGGGCCTTTGGATTACAAGGAGCTGTCACTTCCACACGGCTATTTGGTCCCTTGTTTTTTGTACAAAGGCCTGAAAGGAAAATGTTTTTCCTTAAACCAAAAGAACATTTTGGCTCGACACAAGAATGTGTTTTAATTTCTTGGGTTATTGAAATAAAGCTACAAATTTCAAGCTTGGCTGGAGCAAAACAAATTTTTTGCAAATGTTTGCTTCTGTAGCTAAGGCACACAAACAAACAAACAAAAATCTGTTTCTCACAGCTCAGCTTCCCATCCCAATATGAGATCTTTCTCCAAACCACTAGTTTTCAGTGGGTATGAGATGCCACCTTTGGTGGCTTGCTTAAAAGCAATGAGAAGCAACTCCCCCTAATGACAAGAAGCCCACATTTCTGGCACAAAAAGCTGGTTTGCACCCTCAGGTGACAGCTTATGACAAGATTTGTAGTAGTGAAACCCATTGCACCAGCAGCCAGCCCTTATCTCACTTATTTTAAATCAAAATGGGGGGGAAATGGGAGTCTGTGATGATGTACTTCATCTGGGGTAAGTAACTTGAAGGGATCTAGTAGGAAAAAGACTCTCTAGAGGAGAGCTCCCCAACTTCCACCCAGCACGGTCCCCCTAATTTGCCCAAACCACTCGCCAGGATCCCCACCTCACACCTTTGGATGAGCATTGAAGCCTCCTAGAACAAAAAAAATACTCAAAACCCACTAAGACCTGGCAAGATTAAGCTGATTTGTCCTTCCCTGTGAGTCATCGAAGTATTTTTAAATGAACTTTTAATAACAGAGCCCTACTCTTGTTTTGTCTGTACAGTAGATGAGAGCTTCTGGCCCCAGGCAATGTCTTATGAGCATCATTCTGCACAGGAAGCAAAAATAAAGTTGCTCCGTTATCAAAGGGACTTGTTTTCCCCACCACTCTGGTCCAGGCTGTCCCAAAGCCTCCAGCAGCTCTGCTGCCCTTGCTTGCAAATGCCCTGATGAAATGCTACCAAATCCTGGCGCCCAAGCCCATCCCACACCAGTTTTATGTGACAGCAAACCCTCAGTTTAGAGGCTCCCAGAAGTTTAATGTGCAGTGTCTAAAATAACCTGTGTGCTTGGTGATGCAAAATGGTGTAGACAATTACATCTCCATTGGGCTTCTCAGGGTTGTGAGGTGCATGGAAACCAGTCTATATTGAGCCATTAGCTGCCACAGCATTTTCCCTCCTAAATATGTGAATGAACAAAAACAAACAAACCAACCAAAACAGGCCATATGACTGTTTTTCCAATTATTATAGCATTGCAATTAAATTTTTGGGTATCTTACTGGCAGCACGCTAGACACAACATGAAAAATTCAGGAGTGTTAGGGCAGGCTCATCTTTCCTGGGTACCCTCTTCAGTGGGGTTAGAGACGATGTCACTTCAAAGACCCAAAATAGGGGTTATTAAATGCAGGCTGCATTTAATGAATTCATTTAATTAATTAATGTCAGTGTTCTCAACTGTTGAAGTATATTAGGTAACCTGGTCTTAGAGAGGAGCAACATCTAGGGTTATACATCAGCAATTGAGAAAAGCACCTTTTGGAATCCTTGTCCATCATGGCCAAAGAACTATTGAAAAGAGGATGCAAAAAAACCCAAAACGATCCCCCAGACAGACACATTTTAAAATGCACTGAAACAATGGATTTTGAACTTGCACAGATTTAAAAAATAAATAAATTAGAGTGGCAGGCCCAATGAAACCTATTTTCCTGAAGACTTTTCCCTTACAACTTTTCCCCTTTTTCCCAGGCTGGGAAAGGTGTGGTCAGTGGTAAAATATGTGCTGCCCAGCAGTGAAGGGGCTGTGGCCTCATCCCAGGGGCATAATCCAGGTCCCTCCTCCCTCACACCAGTTTGCACAAATCCATTTTAAACTAAACTATCTATGAGACCCCCTTACCTTTGTCCAATTTGGTTGATCAAGTGATTCAGGTGAAGGTAATGACCAGATGGCACAGAGTTTGCTGAGGAAAAGGAAAGGACCAAAGATGGAACAAAACATACCTAAAATATTTGGAAAGATCCTTGGGCTTTGAACTGGCTACCAGTTAAAAACCACAGGCAGTGTGACTTGTGCAACAGGCTGCTTATGAGAGCACACAGTATTGAAATCCATGGGCAGGGACACATTTCACTAACATTTCACTGCTGTGCACCATCCCTCTAGCCTGTTCTGCCCAGGCTTACAGGGATGCAGGACTGAGCTGTGCTCGGCTACAAGCCCCAACACAAATTGTGTGAGAAAAGGCACTGGAAATCAGGACCAGATTTTGAAATTCTGGGTAGCACAGACTTCAGTTAGGCAACTTTAAGCAGGGGTGGAAACCTCCCATGATGGGTGGAAATGATGCTCATCTGCTCCCTTCTCCTGTCTAGTTCTCTGGATGCTCCAGAAAAGCATCAACCAAAGGCACTTTTTAAGCCTCTGTGGCAGAGAGTGAATCTTCAACCTCCACAGCCCACCTCCCCTGGCATTTGGGGTTTGCCACTGAATACCTATAAACTAAACCCCTCTGTTAACTGTGGGGAAAACAGTACTTAAGCTACCCCTTGAAATACAAATGCTGATTTCTGCAGGAAGAGAGCAAGGGTGTAATCCCCATGGATCTTCCACCTGGTCATGAACCAATTCCAAGGCAAAGTTCAACCACCAAATCTCAGAGCTGGAAACATTTCAGTCAGATCCCTTGGGCTCCTGGGCTGTGTTTGCCTTTCCTTGGCTTTACCTTCTCACTGCCCTCCTTGTTCTTGCTACCTCTGCTTGATCTCCCCTTCTCCAGTCCAGTCTCTCTCCCAGCTCTCGTGTTTGCATCCAAAGGAAAGACTGAATCAAAGGAAGTGTGACCAGCAGGTCGAGGGAGGTGACTCTGCCCCTCTGCTCTGCTCTGATGAGACCCCACCTGCTGTGCTGTGTTATAGGAAGGACGTGGATCTGCTGGAGCAATTCCAGAGGAGGCCACAGAGATGCAGAAAAGGCAGGAACACATCTCCTATGGAGACAGGCTGAGAGAGCTGGAGTTGCTCACCCTGGACAAGCCTCTGGGGAGACCTTCTAGAAGGTTCCAGTGCCTAAAGGAGCTACAAGAGAGCTGGAGAGGGACTTCTGACAAGGACATGTCATCACAGGACAAGGAGGAATGGCTTTAAACTGAAGGATGGCAGGTTTATATTGAATATTAGGAAGAAACCCTTTACTGTGAGTGTGGTGAGGCCCTGGAACAGTTTTTCCAGGGAAGTTGTGGCTGCCCCATCCCTGGAAGCGTTCAAGGCCAGATTGGATGGGGCTTTGAGTGACCTGATCTAGCGGGTGGGTGGCATCCTTGCTCATGGCAAGGGGCTCGGAACTAGATAATCTTTAAGGCCCTTTCCAACCCAAACCATTCTATGATTTTGTGATGTTTATCTCTCAGCTGGGTCCTTTTCACAGCCTTTCTTGACCTGGAAGGGAAATGGAAGGTTTTGCACCCAGTCTCTGGGCTCATTCCTGCATGGCAAACAGCAGCAGTTCCCACAAAAGGGGCTGTCCTCCTGTCCAAAATCACAACTCAGTCTCCTTCTCGGAGGAGGATGACACACATCCCAGCTCACGGCTGACAGATGCTGCAGGGTTGGTGTGAGAATCACTGGCAAACTCCTGACCCACCGTCACTCAGTTATTAAAACGTGCCTCACACTCAGCCAGCAAAGCCCTGGGTTCTGTTTTGGGTGCGATGATTGTTGCTGCTGCTGAGCACTGCAAATACCCCATGATACAGCCCCTCTCCTGCAGGCACCACGATATAATTAGGCAGAAGCGTGATGGAAGGAAAGATAAAGAGAAAACATGGGTAGATCTGGCACAGAGCCCGATGGTCTCTTCCTTTGTTTATAATGTGTATGAGGGAGAAAAAGCAGAGGAGAAGGAAGGATTTTGTGTGTTTGTGGTGCACGCAGGTCTCGCAGCATTATTAAAGGCTAATTTGGTGTTCTGCAGTTTCACATTCTGTTCTTCCCAAGATTTGTGAAAAAGTACAAGGGACAGGCAAAAAGCGTGCTGCAAGGGGACTCTAAACCTCTCTCCAAAGACAATTAACTGTTATGATCCCTCACTAATAATGAGTTCGTGTTTGCAAAGTGGCCCAGCCGCAGGATATGCTGAACACGTTACCATCAGCTCCGAGCTCCGTGAAACCCCATCGTCCTTCAAAACACGCCGGGTTCCTCGCTGCAAGGAGCGCTGCCTGCTTTTTTATCTCCTGCCTCCCAATTTCAGGACTATTTCAAAACTACAATTGAATTTCAATCCTCTGTGTATGTGTGTGTGTGTGAAGAAAGGAAACACTTCTCCCAAGATTTACTGCATGTCTGTTACTGTGTGGGCTGTTTTGACTCTGCAGCGCAGCACAGACCATGCAAACCGCGCACTATTGGAATCGGTTCAAACTTTTACAGTCCTTCAAATTGGGGCTGGAGCCGGAGAGGAAATACTAAAATCCTGTATATACAACTTCTGTCTGTGAGGGGGAGAGAAATTCCATGAAAATTAAGAACTCAATGATGTATAAATTTATATTCTGTTTAAAGGCTGGGTTGGGTTTTTTCTTTCTTTCTTTTCTTTTTGGGGTATTTTTTTTTTCTCTTGAAAAAACAATTGAACTCTTATATAAGGAAACCCAGGATCTTTAAATAACACTGGGTCCTGCAAGCTGGTGGTAGAATAGGGGCTCAATCTTTTTAAGCCAAGCCATCTAATTAGCATGTGAGCCAAGTTTTATGAAGGTGAGTCAGTTCAGATGTGTTGCTCCTGAGAAAGCTGAGCCAATTTCTCTTAATGGCATGTTCTGTGAGTAATTAAACCGGATTCTGCAATCAGCATATTGTCCTTCCTGGCTGCAGACACCCGCCAGCAGGCTACAGTCAACAGGCACATCCACAGCAGCTCCTGCCCAGCAGGGACTGGCAAGCTCCAAGGCCAGGATGGAAGAAGGAGAGGGTTCAGGATGCTTTTAGCACCCTCTGATGGTTGCACAGCCTTGCCCCAAAGAGCACTGCAGTAATGAACCAAAATCTAATGTAATAACCTCATCTTGATATTTTCTGACCCACCAGCACAATGCCCAGTGCCCGGTACCCAAATGGCTCCACTCCACCAGTGTGGTCCCAGTGCGGCGCTGGTTTTGGAAATATGGACACTGACCCACCCTCGGAGCTTTTCTAAAGAGACCTCTCGCAGCCTTCCCAGCTACTGCACCCGGCTCTCATCCACAAGGAAGCTGCTCTAACCAGGACTGCTCCCATATTGTTTCCATTATATTTTTATGACTGTCATGTGAACAGGGGGAAAGGGGAGGCAGGGGGGAGACAAATAAGAGGAAAAGAGAAGCAAGACGTCAAGTTCTGCCTTTGAGGAGGGAGCTGACAAAAATGCAATGGTCAACTCCCTCTAGCACGTATTTGCAGACACTGAAAATCCGAGTGAGCACAGGCAGCCCCACGATGGGAAAGACCCAGCGCTTCCCTCAAAAGCCATTTTACAGTCCCCCTTGCAAACAGAAAGGCTGTAACCTCTATCTCCCTTCATTTTTTTTTTTGCTATTTTTGTTTTGGCCTGGGCGATTTGCTCTTTATCACACACAGGTTGGGAGAAAGCAAGCACAACAGTCTGATAAATTGCTTTCTGCCTGGAAACCCACACAGCTCTAACAGGACGTGGCTCCCAGCCCTTCCCCAGCAGATGCCACGTGCTTTTGCCCCAGCAGTGACAGCACACAACTCTGTGGGTCACAGCACCACAACAGGCACATTGCAGCAGTCCCCAGCCCCGTGGATGTTTGCAGCTCATATCCAAGTGTGGATATCAGCTGCAAACCTTTGCGAGTCCCCAGACCTTCGCAGGCCAAACCATGTTTGTTCTCAGCCCCTGTGACAAACATCTGACCCTGCTGAGCCCCACATCTGGGAAATAGGTTCATTTTATTTCATTGTGAGTCTTTCAACTGGCTCCCACAGGTGCTAATGGGTTAAAGTGCTGCAGCTTGTCCCCACATTGATGGCACCATGCTGGAGAGGGGCAGCTCATCTCTTCTACCCCACATGGGTGTCCATGCCCCTGGGCTTTGGCTCTGTTGCACCAATCTCCAAAAACCCCTGCCCTACATCCACAGGCTAAAATGTTGCCAAAGTTCATCCTTCTGCCAAAGGGAAGGAAAACAGGAATTCCACTGAATTTATAGTAGGCATAAGTTTGCTAACTTGGTTGAGGCGTGAAAGGCAGAGCTGAAATCTGGCAGTGATATTGGACTGGCTGTCAAAGGAAGACACAAGAGAAACACAAGAAAAGGGGAAATCATCTTCTCCAAGTACTACTCCTGGTAAAAATTCTGTACTGGGTGCAGGTTATTTCTATAGCTGGTCTTTATTGTGCTATTTCTTAGAGCTGTTTGTGAGCACCTCACCTTAGGTCTTCAATATCTCCTGAAATAATGCATGTGCAGTTACTGCCTTTGTGTCAGGGTGCAGGCAAAGCTCAAAGCAGCACATCACATGCAAAGTGATTGCATCCAATGCTGCTACAACAGGGCAGCAAACACTGGGTGGCATAACTGGAGTGGATTATCTTGCCCATGTATGGTCACATTTCCATTGATGTTTTAGCCTTCCCTCAAAAAGAGTAATTTTTACAATGGAAATTTTGTTGACCACAGGAAAACCATCAGACCTAAAGTGCTTTGTGGGAGCTTCAGTTTTCTCCTGGGGTTTTCATTTTCTGCAGAGGCAGGAGGTGCAGTCAGACCCCACTGAAAGAACAGTTTGCAGCCAAAAAGGAGACACCAGGATGGGCAACCAGGAGGCTGAAACAAACTGGATCAGGAAAAGCAAATCACCCTGCCACTCTCAGCGGCAGCATATTCAGTTCCATTTTGACAGACCCGAGAAGGTTTCTGTTTTCACCAAAAGCGTCTGCAAAAGAGAAATCACTTTCAGGCCAGGACTCATTGTTTCCTTCCTTTTTGCTGAGCGATGACAGATCTCACAGAACCCCTAAGCATAGGTGAAGTAGGAGAATCACATAAACATAAGCTAAAATGCAGCTCTACTTCCTTCCCATGGAATACCATCAGCCCTTGTAAATTCTGCAATGTGAGCAGCCTGTTCAGAGGCGGAGGGGAACAATAAACAACTAAGGAAGCAATTGCTGGCATCGATGGAGAAGGTCCTGGAAACCCCAAAAGCAAGGTCCCTGCAATTCTGTGGGCTGTGTGTCTTAAGTGTATGTGGTCCTCACGGGGGACCAGAGAAGATGAGAAAGCAAAGAGAGGTAGAACTGCTGCCATAGGGTCACCTAATGTATCCGTGGCAAAATCATCCTCTCCATCCCTTCACACTCGGTGTGTAGACACCAGAATAAGTCACAGACTCTCGCTCCCACAATTTGTGCCTCTTTTTTCCATCCACATAGTCCACAAAGGTTAGAGAGAGTAGGTCAGGCTGTGGTACATTTTTTTAAAAGTCATCCCAGTGCAGACAGTGCACCACCTCTCCAGCTGAGTGAGGTGGTAGGAAGAGCCATCTCTGAGTGGAAAAGTCGTGGTTTGGTCCCATGCTTGCACCACTTCTTAAACTTCTTAGGGAAAAAGTAAAACTGTTGACTTTGGGTCTCTCACCAGCGGGTCATACGTGGTTCCTGAAGCATCAGCACCGCTCTTTCCTCAGTTGTTAGCAACAACTTTTGGACATAGTGCAAAGGCAGGCTGACTCCATCACACAGACTTGATCTCCTGGGTATCATCGTGCCTGTGAGCTGCTGCCAGCAGGGACATCAGCTGCCCAGGTCTCCCTGCAGCTCTTTGTTGGGACTGCACAGCCCACCCTGCCCTGACACCCTGGGGCTGCCACGGGTGCCAGTCACTGTCTGGCCAGCTGAGAGATGTGTCTACACGTCTCTGCTCCCTAGGTAGTCATCTGCTAAAAAAGCTCTTTTAGGCCACAGAATGAAAGCTGAGAGGAGACACGGTTGCTGTCTATAAATACACTGGGGCAAGCATCAGGGAGGCAATTGAGCTATTGAAGCTAAAAGACAATGTTGGCACAGGAACAAACGGGTATGAAGAGGCCAGGAATAAATTAGGCAAAAAATTAGAGAGAGAAGACAACCCTCTGAGAAGATCTTGCCTGGAACAGACTTCCAATAATGACTGTATGACACAAAGTGGTTTTCAGTCAGATGGATCTGACTAAATTAATGGAGACTTGGGGTGGATGTGGGCAGCCTGCATATCACTGCTGCCTGAAGCACAAAAGGTCACAGCATGCATTGAGGTGCTCCTTCCTAGTTCCACATCCCACATTTTTGTGAATACCACTATGCAGGACACCCAGGCAAATACAGACATAGATATAAATGCTAGATTGGACTTAAGCTGCCTCAATGTCATCCTAGAATCTTAGAATCATAGAATGGTTTGGAAGGGGGACCTTGAAGATCTTCCAGTTCCAACCCCCCTGCCATGGGAAGAGACACCTTCCACTAGCCCAGGTTGCTCCAAGCCCCATCCTTGACCACTTCCAGGGATGGGGCATCCACAGCTTCTCTGAGCAACCTGTTCCAGCGCCTCACCACCCTCACAGTACAGACTGTTTTCCCTCATATCTAATCTAACCTACTCTCACTTAATTTGGACCCATTCTCCCTTGTCCTGTCACTGCAAGCCCTTGTAAATAGTCTTGCCACATCTTTCCTGTAAGTTCCCTTCAGGTACTGGAAGGCCACAATCAGGTTAGTCTGAAGCCTTCTTTTACCAGGCTGAACAATCCCAATTTTCTCAGCCTTTCCTCACAGGAGAGTTGCTCCATCCCTCTAATCAATTTGTTGGCCTTCTCTGGAATCACTTCAACAGCTCCATGTCCTTCCTGTGCTGGGGACCCCAGAGCTGGATGCAGCTCTGCAGGTGGGGTTTCAGGAGGGCAGAGTAGAGGAGTAGAATCCCCTCCCTGACCTGCTGCCCACACAGCTTTGGATGCAGCCAGGACATGGATGGTTTCTGGGCTGTGAGCACACAGGGCCAGATCACATCCAGTTTCTCATCAACCAACACCCCCAAGTCCTTCTCAGCAGGGCTCTTGGTCTGTTCATCCCCCTGCCTGCATTGATACTGGGGCTTAAAAAGAAGTACATCTAGAAAGCCACTTCAGGGCAGGCGGACAGGTGAAAGGTCTAATTACTAAGTATAATTCACATAGAGCTCTCAATTCCTCTGTACATTTAGGTTCTATTTTGGGAACACTGTTGCCAAACATGGCACTCATTACATATATTTTTTAAAAAAAAAAAGCAATGGCTGTTCTCACAGGCACAGAATCATTTTACATGAAGACCCTCAAGATCTTCTATCCCATGATCTTCAAGTCTTTTTAGGATCTTTCTGACTACTGGAGACTCTGAAATGTGAGCAATGATATCAGATTTAGGAGATGTTGGAGGAAGGACCATCAGAGGGAAACTGTTTTGTGTAACTCTCCTGATTCTGAGAACCACAGAAGGCTCCGTCACATCTTCAAGTGCATCTAGAGGAAAACAAGTGAATTTTATTCACTTTAACGGCAGAGAGAAATGCCCTCTTGAAGCTGTGCAATAATCCACCATGCAATAGCCCATGTATGACAAGCTTAATATTTATTCCAAAAACACTTTTCCCTCAGATGCACTTCAGGAACACGCTCCCACTCGTCTCAAGGAAGATGAAGGCAGGGAACATTTGAAAGTCCTCTCCATTCTCTAATGCCCAAAGACACTCTCCTCCTTGCTGCATGCCCTTAAGGAGCATATTGTGAGCCCATGAGCTAACCCCACACTTGTGAATTGAGACCATCTTCCCATTCCAGCACACTGCTCTTGCACATTTTTGTTTCAAAATGAAATGGTGTTAAGGACGCCTTTGGGAAATTGAACAAAAACGGTGTTTTATTTACTTTTTTTTTTTTCCCCCCTATCCATCACTTCTTCTCAAGACTTCAAGTCCCAGGACATCCTGCCTGACACAATCCAGAGCTGGCCCCTTCAGGCTCTAAATGAAGTCACAGCTTCAGGGTTTCTAGGCAGAAAGTTCACTGGAAGGGCCATGGGAGGGGTTTTGTCCTTCCTAAGGAGGATAAGAAGTTGCAAGAGAAACCTGGATGCTGATTGCAAAGGTAAGAACTAAACTCTTTGTGGAGCAGGACAAACCCAGGAATAATTTTTCTTCTTGTGCCCATATTGGTGGCGTTTTAACAAAGTGTAATTTAATGTGAGAGTGTTCACAGCAGTTCACAATAGTGACAAGAATAAATGAGCCATGACATTTCACTCAAAGAGCAGTAGGTGGAGAATTCATAGAAGGGATATTGTGAAAAATACGAGTTCCCTACAGCCCTCTCCTCTCTCCACATTGATCTGAAACACTCATTTTTTCACTTCCCTCTTCTAACACAGGAACAGCCTCCCCTTACTCACCAGGGAGCCACAAGAACATGAGATCCTTAAATATGCCTGTATGGGAACATCTCCTACGTACCCAAAGAACATCCCCTTTTCCATACCCTCCCACAGAGGATAACCAGCCCCAAATGAGTAACTGCATTAAGAAAGAGGGAAGGAGGTGATCCCTCCACGCTTTTCATACCCTGTAAGTAAAGCAGCGTAGGAGGAGCACACACTGCAGCTAGATGTGCTTCTATTTCTGGAGGTATTTCTCCTCTTTATGATCATGTGTCACTTTGCTGTCACTGTGCAGGCACCTCAATAGTTGTATCTGCCATGTCTTCAAGCAAAACTCCTTGAAGACTTAAGAAGACTCACAAGTACCTCAATTTCAACCTCAATTTCTACCTCAATTTCTTTGCTTTGTTTATCTTTCAGATGCAGTGAGAAAGCAGGATCCACCTTGAAACCCAGTGAGAGTAAATTGGCCCATTTCACCCCCACTCAAATCAGGCAGGAACGTGCAATCTGGAAATCATCATCACCTTATAAAAGTGGTCACTTACTTTGAGGACCCAGTAAGTCAGAGTTTTCTTCATACGAGGAGCTTGGCGCAGCTTTCCTCCCAACTTTCCCATATGAAATTTTAGGCTTAACACCTTTTTTTTGCATAATTTGCTTTTGAGTGTTGAACTGTTTTCCTGCTAATGTTTGCCTCATGCTGAGATTTGAAAAGCAGAGATTTTTGGCTAAAAATGAATCACTGAGGTCAGAAAGTTTCTACAGACCTCATAAACTCCATAGTCCTAAGTGATTTAAGGCTACAACCCTAGGGTTGCTTTTGGACTGAACGAGCAACTGGGTTGACCACTGTGGAGACTGTCACTTGGAGAGGAATTTTACAAATTGAGGTGTTTTTCAAGGTGGTGGCTCTGACAGAAGCATCTGTTGTGTTGCACGGACTGTTGAGACAAAGGTGGCTGCAGCAGTGGAGCTCTGACTGCCATCCACGTGATGAAGCAGTGCAAGAGGCGAGGAGGGATTCCTCCCTGGGCCACCCTCCTCCATCTCTGGTTCTCAGGTTCTCAGCATTGCAAGTCACTGACTTCCCATGCCATGCTCATATTGCTCCATTCCAGAGCACTGCAACCTCATTTTTACAAATATTTCACCATTTGCCTCCACATCTCCCTCCTCTGCCAGCTGAAAGGTGAATTCCTCGCCTCCCACGTTAGGATGCAGAGGGGTACCCACCCCAGAGCAGCCACCTGGGAGCCAGGCAGCCACTCAGGATGCCAGGGCTGCGGTTTCCAGCGCAACAAAAATAACATCAAGGCTATCAACCTATTTCAGGACCATTCCCTCATGAAGGGCTACCCGGCCAAACTATTCCAGGCTGCTACTGTACTGGCTGATGGACACTGTGTGTGCCCAGCATACTGTACATTCCCTTGTAAGGGCTTGCCCCATTCCCCGCTATGCTCTGAGGTGTCGTCTGGCCTTTTGCCCCACACCTGCTGATGGCAAGGTCCTCACAACACCCACTCTCGAAAACCCACTCCCAAGGATTTCCTGGAAGCTCCCTGGCAGGATGCAATGGCTTTGAACTGAAGGAGGTGCTGCCAGGGCAGAGCTGAGATGCTGTATTGTGGTCCTGTGCTACAGGGGCACAGTTCTCTGGTCATGCAGCATCCCATACAGCAGACATGCTGCTCTTTAGGACACTGTTTTAAAACCTACCCTTGTTTACTAGATCCTCTGCAGGGAGCTAGAACCTGGGGCTAGGGCACAAGGGAAGGGAGGGTGACATGGGAGGTGGGTCCAGCAGAGGACCCACAGCTCAGGTTTACATCGGACATCCTGGGACTGGAGCTTCCCTCAGGGTTTATCACCACTAATGTCACCAACTAATAGCAGCAACCCAAAACTTCTACAAGGCTGAAGGGGGCACTCTGATCATTGCTGAGGAACAGGATGGCAATAGGCTGGGTTGGTGTAACACCTTGTGAAGTGGGATTCTGGGCCACACCAAGGTCTGCAGAGAGAAGCATTACTAACAATGCAGTCTTGGAAGAGAAATAAGTAAAAACTGGTGGATAGTGGACTTTACAAGAGTCAAAATATTTCGGATCTCAGCCAAGAGTGCAAAGGACTGGGGGCTGGATTCATCCCATCCCTCTGTATTTTCGGTAAGATATCTCACTGCTCTCTGTTTTCTTTACAGCCTATGAAGACAATTCAAACCTTACGTCCAGGGCAACTCATCTCCATTGGTTTCAGAGGGAACCTAGGCCAGGTGCTACTTCAAAGTTAAGGACCTGAGTGAGTGGGTTAACCTAAGCTGAAACCTTCTATTTGTCACCAAAGTGAATAGAGAAGAGATCAGTACCTGTCCTTCCTCTTCCCCTCATGAGGAAGTTGTAACTGCAATGTCTCCCCTCAGCCTCCTCTTCTCCAGGCTAAACAGAGCAAGGGACCTCAGGTAGCTTCCCCTCTAGACCCTTCACTGCCTCTGTGGCCCTCCTATTGGCTTTATATCCTTGATAGAGAATGTCTAGAGACGAGCAAGTCCCCGATGGAGGTCAGCTTGCAAACCAAGAGATTGGCTCTGAGCTGTCTTTGGGTTACAGAGCAGTCCCCTCTGAAATCACACACTTCAGCTCAGTAAAACAAATGTTGTTTTATTTTCCCACCTACCTTTTTGCCCCACTGAAAACATAGAAGACATGGTCCTTAAGCAGTATTTAATGTCTTCCTCATCAAAACATACCCTGGATACAAGCTCCTCTCTCCCTCTTGAGCTTTTCAAAGGAACGTCTCCCTCAGTCTGCATCCACCAAAGACACTGGGCACCTGAGAGACACATAGTAGGAACTTTCAGTGTTTAGTTCAAAATTTACATCCCTAAAATTTGTACAGCTGCTGTTCACTCCTGGAAATACCTGACATTTGTAGGGACCAAGGCTCCTACCTGCAAGGTGTCTGTCTGCCTACTAGTGGGCACTGCCTTTCTCTGTAGCACTGATTTTTTTACTCCCATTTTAACACTTTTCCTTACAATAGAATGTTTAAGTACCCAATTTAAAAATGAGCATAATTATTACCATGTAAGGCACAAGAAGCTAAAGAGCAGCCTGAGCAGAGAGAGAAGCACTCTAGAAATGTCTAGTTTGCCTATCCACAGCCACCGTCCTCGCAAAAGACTCAAGACACGTTTTGGCATTGCTCATTTTGGCATTGCTCATTGCTCACACTGTACACAGAGTCATGGGGCTTGCAAGTGCTTGGTGTTTGCCCTGGAAATGGCATAGCAGCAGGGACAACTTGTGCCCCAGGAGGCACCAAACACCTGCCAAGGGCAATGGAAGCAGATGGGGCCATGCACCGAGGTGACCTTGCAGCAGCAGGTGCTGCCTGCTGCTCCAGCAACCCACAGTCGTCTTGCATATCTGAGCCACTGACACTGTGACTAACCAACAATGAAGCACGAGATTTTTCACCTGAGGAGCACCACTTACTGCAGAACCTCCTTCCCGTTTTCCATAGAGTCATAGAATGGCTTGAGTTGGAAGGGACCTTGAAGATCATCCATTCCAACCCTCCTACCATAGGCAGGGATGCCAACCACTAAACCAGGTTTATTGGAGTCCTGTCCAGCCTGGACTTGAATGCTTCCAGGGATGGGCATCCACAACTTCTCTGGGCAACCTGTTCCAGTGCCTCACTACTCACATTGGTGGGTTATAGTTAACCTTTCAAAACCAGCAGAAACTCTGCAGCTTTTAAGCAGTGATGATTCTCTGCTGTCTCTGCAATGTTGCTTCCAGACACACACAACCTTTAGTCAAAACCACTGCTCAGCACTGGGCACCTTCAAATGCTCACACAGCAATCCTGAGCCACCTCACTGCCCCATTGCCTCACACTGAGAGGAACCACTTTGCAAAATCTGGAAGCCATTCCCTTGACCCATCAGATAAGGCTGCTGCAGGATCCAATTTCTCAGCAACGCTCCTGGCCAGCAGCTGAAGCAATTCCTGCAGTAGCCCAGCCTGATAAAACTGCTGCTAGATTCCTCCCTTTTTGGCTGAAGATTTAATTTGAGATCTAGTATCCCACTGTGCACTCCCCCAGACTTCCAAAATGTTCTTCTCTAAACAGCCTTCCCGTCTCGCACTGTCAGGCTTTGCACATCTGGAGTCCAGACCTCATTGTCACTGACCCAGGACTCACCATAGTTCTCCTCCTCCAGCTCAAAATTAAACACATACAGTCGTCCTGATCTGAGCACAGCCCTTCTGCCAGGTGGTGTCAGCATCCCACAGCTCCAGGTCCAACAGCTCACGTTCGCTTTTAAAACAAAACAGCCCCGGCTCAAGGCGCCCACGCCGAATTTCTAGGAACCCCACAAAACATCAGCTGTGTCCTTAGTAATCAATACAGGCTCTCCACCCACATGAGTCTGAGGATGAAATCAGGGAAAATCCATTATTTGGCTTCTTATTCCTCCTAGAGATGGAAAACCCAGGAAGTAGACTGTGGAAATGGTCTGTAATGGTACCTTACAGAAGCACTGGCAGTCACTGGTTAAGTCCCCAACAGTGAGAAGCCTCCACAGGCAAACATGAGTGCAATTTCTGTCAGTGCACCATTTTGGAGTTACAGAGCAGTTAGGATCAGCCCACGGAGGCCAGGCTGTCCCCAGCCCTGTAGGAAGTGTGCAGAAATCACCCTCTCCTCTCCTCTGCTTTACTTGTTTCAGAGAAAGGTTCCCAGCTCTGTGTCTGGCTTCTGTGGGGTGTCCTCTGCCTGTGTGTCACCCTGCCCAGAGCCTTCTTGGAGCTGTGGTCCATTACAATGGCACAAAACAAAAAAGATCTGTGTGATGTAACTGCTTTCCTCTAACATTAAAACCTTTCCCTGTTCCATAGTCTACTTTGCAACCAGTTTTGAATTTTTCTGCAGCTTCTGGTGACCTTCAGGGTAGCAAACTTCTGGCAAATGAAACTCTTTCTTTTGCCTCACCAAGATGAATCCCTTCACTTATGGAGCTTGGCCCCCTCCAGACATCCAGCTCATTCCAGCAAATAAACTCTCCAGATGCAGTCTGTCCTGCTTTAGTTTGAGGAGAACACCCTCACCTTCTCCATCTTCTGCTCTGAACCATCAGGTGTAAATCAGCAGTGATGTTTCCCACCAGGAGGAATCTGGAGGAAACACAGACTGGACAGATGTTCTGCTTTCAGAAGACAACAAATTATATATGTGCAAGAGCAACAGATGCTGTGAGAGGAGTGACCGTGCTCTTAGCAAAGGAGGAAAGGGTCAGGAACAGCCACTGTCAGATTGATGCTATCAAGCAAAAGAGAGAAACACAGAGAGATCTGAATCCCTCCTTCAAAAACTCCTTCCCCCAGTGTCACCTAACTTGAACTTTGCTGTATTAAAAAGATCATCACTTTTGCTCAGTACTTGAATTCCAGGGTCCCATCCGTCGCTGAACACTGTGGTGGGTGCCAGGACCGTGTCCTGCACACGTGTCTCTCCTCTTTAGCAAACACCCAGAGTATCTCAGTGCATCTGGTGTTGACAAGATGGGCTTTAACTTCGGAGAGCTCTTGGGTGCCAGAATGACAGCGCTGAAGAATGAGATCTTCTGCTGCTGGAACGGGCACATGTTCAACACTGACTCAGGACAGGAAAATGCCACTTACTAAACCTCCAATAGTTGTTTCTCAACCAGCCAAAGCTCTTGGAGGTCTCTCATCTAAAAGCTAAGCAGTCCTGGAGCTCCATGTCTTTGGAGACCTCACAAGAGCAGGCACAGTATAAGAAGGACTCTCTACTATTTGGGGCAAACTGGGAGACAGTCAATTTGTAGAAAGACCCTCCTGGATTTTTAATAGGCTAATACTGAAATATTTTAGCTCTCTGACTTCAAATTTCTTTGATCAGTGGGTCGATGCATAGAACACACAGGTTTTGTTTGTGTGTTTTGGTGTCATGAGTGCGACACTTTGAGCCACAGAGTTTGTGACCACAAAATCAAAAGGGAAGAGGAGGTGACTAGTCAAAGAAGAAAAGATATTATTACATTTAAGCACATTTTAGGGTGGTGGCTTTCACCTGGCATCACCTCCCAAGGTCTCAGCCTGCAAACCGCTCTCAGTGTACTTGCTCAGGCAAAAATCTCTGGTCAGAATACGGGATTCCAGCTGTGTTCTCCCCCAACCCACACTGAGACACTCATTCGAAACAATTTATGCCAAAAAGAGAAATCCTCCCTAAGAATTATGCAAGGACCAGCATCGTGCAGAGACCTTTTTAACACGGCCCCCCATCCTACCACAGAGCCACGCCGAGCTCAGGGTTTATGGACTGGAGCCGCAGGCTCTACTGCGAGCTGGGGGATCGGGAGATGGAGCCCCGATCCCGACAGTTCCTGCGCAGCCCCGTCTCCAGCTAAGCAGTTTAGTACGGGGCTTGTGCTGCAGCTTGGCTGGCCGGGGATCATGACTAAAGGGCTCCGGAGAAGAGCAGAATAGCGCTTGGCATAGGCTGTGCATCCATTCATCCGTCCATCCATCCGTCCGTCCGTCCGTCTGTCTGTCTGCCACTGCCCTCTGCCGGGACCACGCGTGGTTACACAGACCCGCGGAACGAGTGGTCTGAGCGTCCGGCTGCGATGCTGAGGATGGAGAGGGGAGGTTTCCAGCTGGAGAGTTCCAGCTTTCAGGCAGGTTTTGTCCCCAGCCTGCACCACGCAGGGGTGATGGAACACAAACCGGAGCAGCAAGAGATGCTGTGATGCCAACGCACCACACACGAGAGCCCACTCAGGTGATGCAGACACCTATGGCACCAATAAATCATGAGCACACTGACCAGTGTGAAATCAATAATGACTTCCCTTGAACCACAGCATAAGCAGCAAGAGCATGTGAGTGCTTTCTAGCACTGACAGCACAGCCAGACGCAATTTCACATGTATGTATCAGCATTGTGATCACCAAAAGGGCACACAGAGATGGTGTGGGTGCACTTAGAAGGCATCCCGGTAACAAAAGTTGCCAGGATGAGGCCAAGATAAACATAAGGGACTGTAAAAAGGCAGAGCATCCCTCCAGGGCACAAGGAAGATGGCTGGTAAGACAATAAAAATTAGGTAAGGGGTATCAGAAGCAGAGGAACACACCACCATCATTACCCTTCCCCTTGTGGAGACTGGAAATTAGCAACAAAAAATCAGGAATAAATGAGGGGAAATGGAAAAAAAAAGAAAACAAGCAGATTGGTTCTGACTTGATCTCTCAAGCCTGATCACCTTGACCTGAGTGAGTGGGAGCCACCAAGCCACCAGCACTCACTGTCAGCCCTCACTGGCTGTGTGTTTTTACAGCTAATGTATATGGGGTTGCTGCATTGACCCTGTGGAAGAATTGACCATCATCAAGAAGCCTGTGGTGAATTCAGCAAAGTTTAGTTCTGCAGTTCAAAACTGGCCTGATGTGCCAGTCTTTTAAATACTCCCTTTGCAGCCATCCTTAATTCTACCATGGAAGGATGGATGGACAGACTAATCCATATGCAACACAGGGCTCTGCTGGGGAAGGACTACAGGAGCAGCAGTGTTTCAATTCCATGTCTGCTTGTTCAGGTACCAAACAATACCTCCCCTCTCCCCAGGGCAAAGTAACCACCCCAGGACCCAGGGGGAGGATGGCAGCTGGGAGTTGTATCCTCATCCACTCCCTGAGTTGTCTGCAGACCCCTCCTGTCCCCTTTGGTGGCTTTATTTGTACCAGAGACTGTGAGGAGCACAGCTAATGACAGGGGGCCAAAATTGCATGGTGGTCATCAGAGGCAGCTGTCACTCGTCTGCCCTGGGGGACTGAGGAACCTGAACCCCTGTGCAGGTCCCTTATTCTGCTCCTTGTTCATGACAGGTTTGGACCCTCACACTCCCCCTTTCTTAGCCCTATAATACAAGTTAGGGAGAAGAGAAGGAGAATTTCTTCCCAAATGAAATCCAAAAACACCCCATGTAATCCCAGCATCCAGCCTCTGCTGGCTTCTCCTTCAGCCTGAAAGTTGGGACAAGCACAACATTTTCCAGGAGCATCTTGCTTGTGATCCTTCATTTAGTCTACACACACTGCAAGTGGATAGCCACAGCAAAGGAACTGTGGGCCAGAGCCATGCTTTCTCCAGCACACAGCAACGGGAAGGTACAAGAGGACATCAAGGAGGCAGATGTTTGGGAATCTCTCAAACATGAGAGTCTCCTCCTAATCTCTAAGCACGAGAGAACAGATCTGTTCCAAAACTTGTTAGCATAATCCCTTATGGGTCCGGACTAGTGTTGTGATCCATAAAAATATCTGACCTCCCTTTGAATTTTGCTAAGTGCCTGGATTCAGCAATACTCCGCAGCAACACATTCCAAAAAATGATTGCACTTTCCATGGGAAAACTGTGTGCAGATGCCCCTTGAATGAGGTGTGTGACAAAAAAAACTCCAATATAACCACATAAAACAGCGGGAGATCCTTACTTTGGAGAGCACAGCAACAGCTAGCTCATCTCAGAAAGGAAATCCTTGATGCTGAGGCCAGGTCCTCAGCCTGGATTTTTCCTAAGCTCTGCACTTCTCTAACCACATAGCCCAAGAAGCACTGTAATTGATAAAGAAGTGAAACCCACTGCTTTTTAGCGATCCATCCCTCCTTTTCATCTGGAAGGAGGATATTTCAGTGCAGAGCTCCAGGATCTAAAGGCCACAGAGTTGGGCAGCGATCAATGGAAAGTCTGTTTGAGGGTGTGAAGGAAAAGAAATGCATTCACACAGGGAAATCTGGCATCAGTAGAAGCAGCAAATGAGACAGAGAAAAAGGTTTCCTCTCTCTTGGGGGAGAAAGCACAAGAACTATCCCAGCAACTTTTATGGGCTACAGACTTGCAGCCAAACCTGGAATTTTCTGACTGCTTTGAAGGACTTTATGAGAGTCCCCAAATACATGCACTAAAGTAGCCCATTTCCTACACTAGACTTTCCCTTTTGATTTATGTCCATCAAGCTTTTTGTGCTGGAAGGAAAACAGAGCAAGGAAGGTACTCCAAGGAGTGACTGTCCACAGAACTGCCCTTTCAGAAGGGCTTTGGAGGAGCAGCAGCACAAGTTGGGTAATCACAGCAGTGAGAGCGTTAGAGAGCATCCATTCACTTCTGCTTGTCCTTCCAGCTCAACCTAGTGATAAGGCTAGGTTTTGTTTCCTGACCCTAACACTACTCCCTGCTCATTTTTACCAAGGAAGCCATCAAATCCATCAGTTCCATCCAGTGAGGAGGAAACTCCTGCCTGCAAAGACTCCCTGTTGAAATTTCAAGCATCATCTTTTCTAGCAAAATGAAAAACCCCATGGATCATGCTTCTGCAACCCTAAACTCACTCCTAAAATTGCACCTGCAAAAGCCAAAGTCAGAATGCCTGCGAGCATTCTCAGGATTAAGCAAGCCTGGATTCCCACCAGGTATTGCAGCCAGAGCTGGCTGGCTGAAACAGGGTGGCAAAATACTTACTTTTTTACTCCCTTACCCAGGCACAGAATTTTAGATTATTTTTGAACTTGTAATAACTTTAACAACTCTCCCCATATGTAAAGTTTATATAAAATAGGCCATGAGCTACTTGGGGGACCAGCAGGCAGAGGTCACACTGTGTAATTTTTATTTCTTCAGTAAGCATAAGGAAAAAAAAGAAATACTTGCCATTCAGAGTATGAACAATGCCTTGTTCAAGACCAAAGTGAAAGCTGGATGCAGGCTACAGCAAAGGCAATGTGCTGAGCGGCAGCTGCATCCCCCCTTACCTGCCCTGCCCACTCTGGGCATCTCTGCCTGCAGGCACACCATTAAATTGCTCTTACATTGGAGGTGGGACCCAATCCAAGGGTCCCAGCTCACCCTGGGCTCACAGAGATCACACAAACCCAAAATTTTACCTGCTAAAAGATCCACCAGTTTAAAACTTCCCTGAGGGATCTCCAAAGGTAGGTGGAGGTATTCTGTGGTTCTCTTATGAGAACCCACTGCTGGAACTGCAGAGCCTCCTGGAGAGAAGTCTGTACGTGTAAACTCCTGAGGGGCCTCAACATTCAGTTACCTCCTTGTCTCTGTAGAAGAGCCCACATGCATGTCCTCCCTCTTCCCAGGTCGCTGGTAACACACAGGGTGACTGCAGGCTTGGTGTTTCAGCTGCTGGGGTAACCACGTGCCATGTTACACCTCCCTATGATATTCCTACTCCTTTCTTCCACGCTGCCCTTTGATGAGATGATGAATTGAGCATCATTCAGATCTTGCCTAACAGCTAGTGCAGATGGGAAGAAGAATCAGAGCCAGAATCAAACCTCTCCAGGTGCGTTTGCTTCATTCCTGCCTTTTGCAGCAGCGCTCCTAGCACCACTGGCTGAGAAATTATATGTTTTTGGCTTGCACTTTTCATGGCAGCTTTGCACTGGAAAACATCTCTGTCAAAAGCTGCACAGGAATGTATTTCATTTGGAGCTCTGCACGTTGGTGATTGCCAGTTGCTGTGTCAAACATCAGGATCTCTTCACAGATACATCAGGAAGTTGTTGTACTACCAGGTGTGATCATTTTATGGCAGTTCTGTCTTCTGTGGGCTGCAGAGAGAAATGACAGCAAAGCTCTGATCTGGGAAGTGCTGTTTGGAAGGAGTGGTGTTCTCCCTGTCCGGCCCACATATGCTCAGGATTCAGCTTAGGGTTAAAAAGGATGAGACCTCCAAGGAATGTCAGCTGGAGCAAGAGCTGAAAAGATGTCATTGCATTGCCATAACCCATTGTAGCCATCACCAGCAGCCAGCAAACCAGGCCAGAATGGGGAGGAGACTTCACTGTCACATGTGCTGGAGCAGGGACAGGATACATCCCCTAATAAGAGTCAGAACAGGCTCGTGAGACCAGCTAAGGGCAAGCACAGATGTCAAGAAGTAGTAAAGAAGGCTCACGTTTGCAAGTGTATCCCAAACAAGAACAGGAGCAGTATGCATGCGATCCCTTTATAGTCAAGAATTGGGCTGAGGGTCAGAGATAAGCAGAGCCTGGGAAAAATGCTTGAGTTTTTCAGACCAGTGATTTAACCAGTTATGTTTTGGTTCTATTTATCTCTTCCCTGGTACAGTGATCAGAAAACCTGGGAGTAGACACAAGGCAGAAGTCTTTCAAACACGAGGAAGAGATTCTCCGGGGCCCTCAGACATGGCAGAAGCAGCTGCAGAGGATAGCGATGTGTGAGCTCACACCCTGCTGGGGCATCGGTCGGTGCAGCTCCCAGCTGTGCAAGTTTGTGCCTGCAAAGAACCCACCCCTCACCTCACGTCGATGGCTTCCTGTGCAGTGAGGGGTATGTTGGACACAAACTGAAACACATCTCCCCTGCCTCTCCCCACCTCACCTGTGCTGCAGGTCTCACAGGGCGGCTCTTCCCATTGCCAACAGCACTGCAGGTGCAAGGAGCAGCTGAAGCAAAATGCCAGCTGAAAGGGCAAAGAGCCACGGAGCAAATCCCCCCTGGATGGGCTGCAGGCACGATTTCATAGGGAAGTGTTTTACAGTGTCAGGGTCCATTACATCCTTTGGCTCCAGCTGCCTTCTCCAGGTTTCACACATTATTTTCACAGGAGGAGAGAGAAACTAAATGGAAGTGCAGAGAGCAGGTTTCCTGCAATTTTTGAGCCTTCCCTTCATTTCTGCACAATGGGGAACCTCTTTTGTTCCCAGATCTCCTCTTCTAAGCTGACATTCCCAATCACTACTCAATAAGTGAGGTAAGTTCTAGTCACAGTGCTCAAACATACAACCTCTGCAAGCTGATAAGGTGTTTTTTCTATTACTGTACATTTTAAATCTGTTTAGGAGATGCTCTAATTTTAGCCATAGTGGGGTCCAACTCACAGCTCCTCCTGAATCAAGGACTTGCAATTTCCTACCCTCTGCCCTCAGCATCAACTTTAGCTACAGGAAAGAATCTGTGCCAAGTTTTATGACTTTTTCACAGCATGTCCTATAAAGAGAAGTAAAAATGCTTCAGGAGCAAGGGCGAGTAACCACAACCCCAGCATCAGTGTCTAATATCATGCATCAAATAAAAAGGGCAAAAGGAGAGAGGCTGGAAAGAACACTCCCTTCCTCCCTCAGGAGCAGCTAAATCCATCCCCTGCTCACGGTGGGATGAGCTGCAGCTGAAACAGTCCTGGCTGGAGCAATTCCAACACAGCCTTCAAACTTTCCAGTGCTGGAAGACCTCCCAGCACAATTACGCCAATGCTTCTCTAATCTCATGTTAGAAAAATCTCCTTACTGAACCTAAATCTCCCAGGATGCTATTTGTGTCCATTACATCTTGTCCTTTCCCCAGCACGATGCAGAGGGAAGAAGGGAATTACTCTCTCTGTTATTGATGCCCTGCATCATCTTCTCTGGACTAGATGGTCTCTGTTTGCTCACGTGTCCTTGCCGGCCGCGTTTTCGGAGCTCTCAGGATTTTTGTTGCCCTCCAAGTCTCTCTGGTGCCATAGAGGGTTGAGCGAGGATGGATAGATTTCCATGCATTTAGAAATGGAAATGGAGCAACCAACAACACATGTAGGAACGCTCCCTCTAGAGCTGGAGCCTGCTCCCCTCCACAAAACTGTACGAGCCGTGGGATAAAACTCCTCGCCTTGAGCTCCCCTTGTGTGTCGACCAAGGCAAGCGGCTCATTCCCACGCCGTTCACTTCAGGCTCGCATTGCAGCACCCAGCGTCGCGTTTGTGGTGCGGGATTTTCCCTGCTCGGACCCTTGGCACGGGTCAGAACCCGAGGCACAGCCCGTGCGCATCCCGGCGCGGCAGCGCTAGATGGGGCTGCGCGCCCGCTCCTCGCTGCAGTCCCCTGCGGATGGGAGATGCCTCCCACACCTCCACCGGAGAGCAGAGCCCAGCTGTGCCCGCTAACTAACCACTCCTGGGCTCTACTTTCGTGGGCGTTCCACCGAATTTGTTTCTATGCCGCGGCGTAAATGTCAGCATCTCTGACCTGTGCGCCTGCAGGTGGGCTGTGGGGCACGGGGGACAGCTCTTCTGGTACCCCAGGTATTTAAAATCATGGGCATTTCTAAGGAAGGCTGAGCTGTTCTAAGCAATGGCTGGGGATGTCCCCTTGCAGCAGGAGGTTCCAGCCCAAGCCACCCCCAAGTGCCTTCCCAGGCTGCAGAGCTACAAACTCACTTTCAGTTTCTTTCATCTGTGTAGGCATGAATGTAGCAAAATCTGCATGTAATAACATTTCTATGTTTTCCTTCCTCCGAGACAGGCTCCACTGATGGTCTGAGAGCTTGGCCAAGGTGTGGGGACCTGAGGGCTGCTAAGGGACATGAGTGTCTGGCTCTGCACCCGTGACCCTTGCCTACCTCAAATGAGCCTAAATCAGGCTTTCAAGGAAGAGCCAGGAGCACAGGGTAGGTGCTAGATGGGTCATAAGAGTAGACTTAGAAAACAAGCCTGATAAAACCGGACAGCAGAAGCAATAACACGCTTCAGACTCTCATGACCAAGCAGGGGAAAACCCCTTGGGTTTTTGAGCAAAGCCATGATCTGACCCAATTAACTGCCTCTATAAATAGGAAAGGACTTGCTTAAAAATAACCCCAGACCTCTCTGCCGAGCCATAAAACTGAAAATGATCATGGTAATCTTGACGCTTGACTGCTAGAACAAATCCACCCTTCTTTTTAAATAGTTTGCATAAAAAAGGCATGATATGAAAAACTGTGGTAACCTGTACACTTTTTTTGGACAGAGCAGCACATAGGGGAATAAACCTGCCCAGAACCCACATCCTGATCTTTTTCTGTATGTACAGCAACACCAAGCCCTGAAAACCCACACCAGCTGCGTTCTATGAGCATTTGCTCTCCTCGGCAGAAAGGAGAAGCTGGCCAAAATTTTTGGTTATTTTGTGGTCATTTTTGTTACAGCAGCACGAAAATCCCAGGCATGCAGTGACAGAGCGTGTTGATCCTGGCAGCCGTGGTCCTGCTGCAGGCATTCCTAAGGCTGCACTCCCATGTTCAAATGAAATGTGTATGTTCCTGCCTTCTCCAGCCCACCACCAAGGTCCTGATTCCATGCTTCTCCAGACCTGCTTATCCCAAACCTCCTCCCCACCATACCTTATTTCCCCAAGTCCTTTCCTGGCATTTCTCTGCTGCAGCCACTTAACTCTGCAGCCAATGCCTTCACACCACTTGGGCACAAGCCATTTCCCCCTGAAATACTCCAGCTGGTCAGCCTTCAGAAGAGGCCAGAGACACCACAGCCCTGTGTGGCACACAGGAGTAAACAAAGTGGCAGAGAAAAGAGTAAACCAGCATTAAAATCCCAGAACATATTGATGGTCAAAAACAAAAGAAGCAGAACTGGAAGGGATGCAAGGGAAAAAACAATTAGTAACAATCCTGCTCTTACGGAGTTAAAAACTCTTACAGAGTTCTTTGCAGCCTCTCTATCAGCTCCATCAGGTCCTTACATCTCCTCATCCTTAACTCTGCCTGAGGTGGTGGGGAAGTAACTCCAGCTTGTGCAAAATGTTTGGGCAAACATTGTTTGTTTAAGCTGAGATCAGGTAGAAAAAGGCTGGAGAAAGTGAGAAATTTGCAAGTAACCTTGTTTCTGCTTCCCTCCAGACTGGCTTCCATGTTAAAGGCCCAAGCTGGGGCTCAAGACTTCCTTGAGCTACAGAATAATTATTTTATCTACACAGCAGGAAAGCAAAGATCGCTGAGAAGGATGCATGTGATGCTCAGCACTGCAGCAGCTCCTTGGGTTTCTAATTTTCCTTTGTCAGAGAGATGGGGCAGGAAAAAAAGGTTGTTTTTCTGCCCTCCACATTGTAGTTGAGCCTTGGCAGCCCCTTCCAATAAGCACCTCCAGTGCCTGACCCCTTCCCAAGCCATCCCATGCAACTGGAATTGCCTCCTTCCAAAGGTCAGGGCTCCTCACTGCCCACGAGGAGAGAGCAGGAGTGGCTGCACTGAACAAGAAGGCTTTGTTCTCCTCTTTGGCATATGTAGGAGCTTGGGAAGAAGTTGCTTTTGGCCCAAGCACAGGAGAGGGAGGCTGTGAAAACAAATGACCAGGCAGATGACCCCAAAGGGAGGTAAACTACCTACATCCAGCCCTGCTCAACCTTTCAAGCATGAGCAGCTCTAATTTCAGTTCACAAGCTGGAAAATAAAAGTGTTAACAGGCATCAGAATTTCAATCAGCATTCAGTCACGTGTGCTTTTTTGTTAAACCACAAAGAGGTGATGCACAAGTGGTTGGACAAGAAGAAAAGGGAAAATCAGCTGGAACAAGCAGGTAGCTGAAGAGAGTAACGAAATTTATGGGCCCAGCTTCTCCACTCCCTCACCTCAAAACTCAGTCCTGTCAATTCCTGGCTTTGCACATGTATATAAACCACAGGAGCAGTTGTAGCACAGTTCATTTAGCCTCCTTCCTTGACCACCAGAGCAGCCAGGGATGCTGTCATGTCCTTGAGAGTCAGTCACATGCAACAGGGCAACGTGCAGGTCCATCACCAGCACAGAGCTATGAGCCACTGCAGCTCCTTCCCAGGGAAGGGTGGAGACGATTATATATGTAAAAATGCAGGACGTTTCAGCTGGGGACACGCTGAAATCCAACACTCAATACCCATTTGTAATTCACACCACCACAAGGGTGGGTGCTTCAGTCCCTGCTCACAGGTTTGTTTTAGGGAAAACAAAATGGCCAAAGAAGCAGAGGATGCAGGAGGCTGCTTGTGGCAAGAAAAGCACTGTTTGTGTGCCTTGGAAAGACACAAAAGGCTGTGGGCATGGTGAGACCAAGCCCTTCAGGGACTCGGTGAGTGGGTGGCCTATCTTTCAACACCTGATGGTGAATGGCTTAAAAACTGTTTTCACCAGGGTAAACCTACATTTGCCTACAAACATAACCCCAAGAACTACAGAACTTTCAGGTCAGGACCTGTGCTACTGCAAGGAGGTAAACATTTCCAGAGTCAAGTGGCTGCAGAACCAAAGGGGTTGCATTTCACAGTGGAGCTCAGCTGTACCTCTTCACACGCCTTCATCCCTTAATTCATATTTTAATCTGGTCATATGTCACTTCACGCAGTGGTTTTTCAACACTGCCCAACTTTTCAACAGCATTTTAAAATATCATCGTGTTCTTCAGTTTTCCTGGAGTTGGGAATTATTTTAACTCCAACAGGCAAGATTTTGCTGTTGGGGTTTTGTTTTTAAAACACAAGCAAGGTTGTTCCTTTCCAGAAAACAAAGAGCTTTAATTTTAGACAACAGAAACAAATGTTAGTTTGTCAGCATGTATATCCCAGATTTATTTATTAACTAATAAAAGAGTTAGGAATACCAACACCTTAAAGTATGTAAGAACCTAGGAAAAGCAAGAGCCTCCCCAGGCCACAGAAATTTCAGAGAGCAAGATCCAGGTGCTGGTAAGATCAAGTATTTGTATAAAACCTTCAGCTGGCACACTGGGGGAATGATGTTACAGCGTTGCATCTGAGCTGTTCTTAACAGAGGTGTGTGAGCTCTCCCTGCTCTCCCCTTGGCACAGACAAAGAGGTCACACTCACAATACACATCTGCAGCCTCTGGTGCCCTCCCATCTCCTGCTGGAGTTCCAACTGCAGCACAAGAGCTGGAGCTGTCAGCACACACGTACCTGCTGGAGAGGCTGAACGGCTCTTCAGGTCCTCATCAGCATCTCAACAGACCCTACAAGCTCAACACCCAGCTGTGATGCCAGCTGGTCACAGACTGCAGCCACCCGGGCTGGCACTTGCCCACTCCACACTTCAGCAGCTCCATATGTCTCCTCGTGCAATTTCCTGCACAGAAACCATGAAAAAGTTCAGCATGAAACAGGTCAGGCACATCCATGGCTATGATACCTACTAAGGAGAGAGTAACAAAAAAGAATTCCAAGTGGAACACAATGGCTTTATTGCAGTTCCCAAACTCTTTGTTGGCTTTTCAACTGAGCACTAATAAGAGACAAAGGATGATGGAGACTCTTTGCAAAGCATAATATCTGTGACACAGCAACGGAGACACACAGAGCTGTGGTTCTTCTGAAGCACAGACCAGAAGCTGCAGAAGCTCCACCACTGGGGGAGATGCACCCTTGAATTTAAGGCCACTGCTATAACCCAGTCTGAAATACTCTCATCCACATTAACTTCAAAATCTGGGAAGCCTATGATATAATGAGCGTTGAGATGGATCCTCTCTTCCAAGCACCAGACTGATAATTCCACTGACAGGTATTAAAAAGGCGTAAATGAACTTAGAAAGAGTTACCAGCTACTACCTCCCCTTGACTGCCTGGGATTGCATCAAGACTTTCCACTGGGCCAGTAAGACATGTAAAGTCCTTAATAAAGGAGAGAGAGTAAATGGCAAAATGAATGACAAATACATAAATAGAAAGTGGTTTCATCAGTTTATTGCTTTTGGCTGCCATTTCACAGAGGGTCGAGACTCTGCAGGCACGTTCAATGCAGTACACACACCACGGAGAACAAGGCTCCATCACAAGCCATAAAACTGATAGGAAAACAATCAAATCCTACATCAACATAATCTGACATTCTGACAGTAAATACAGCATCTCCAAAAAGCCACTGGCATTTACATTAATCAACCTGATTATTTTTAAGTTGCTGAATAAAGCAAACTGGTGAGGGACCAAGCACTCAGAAACACATACCTGCGGTGTATTCAGGACATCCCTCCAGTGCACATGTTGTGAAATCTTCCAAAATTTCACTAATACTAAATGAAACTAGGGTATATTGCTTCCAGTTTAAATACCAGGAGAAAATAATTAGTGTATTTTAATATATTAACTAAAAGAATATTTGTATAAAACTCTTCACACGTGAAATATTTTTAAATTAAACAATATATTATACTTAAAAGAAAAACCTAAGACTAGACAATTATTGCTAGTATAAAAACTCATGTTTTTCATGGAGGAGGAGGCTAGATTAATGATTCTTATGAACACAGTGCCAAAGATAAGAATTTCTGATTTTCAGATTGGCTCACCACCCACAGCTGGCTTTCAAGGACATGCAGGTACATGGGATTTAAGAAAGATGAGGTCCACAACTTTCTCCAGAGTTATGCTTTATGATCTGAAGTAATTTTACTGCCTTTTAGAGTAACAGAATCAGTCTCCTGCTCCTGCGCTCTATCATTCATTAGATCTTCTTTCCATGGAATAAAAAAACCCCAAAAACACAACCACCCTAATCTTGCATTTCCACATTAGTATCTTGAAACTTCAGAACTACAACTACATTAATATCTTTGTCTGTAACTAAAAAAAAAGTGGGAACATTCACACGTGAAGAGTCCATGACTATGAACAAAGTTCCTAGGCCAACCTTTGATCAATTTGCTAACAAGCTTTCATTTCCAAAGAAAGCCTTTTTCACATACTGTGGATTAAGCAACACCACTAGTCAGTGCAAACACTCATATCTACTACTCTGCTAATAACAAAACAAAAATGAACATCAAAACTTGCTTACAGATCTGCACAGCCCAGTGTCTTTGTAGTGCACTGGTTTCCAGTCACAAAAACATATATCTATAACTTTATCCATTATTTTTCTCTTTAAATATGCTGTTTTCAGCAGTTATATAGTTTGTTACTAGATTATACTGCTTTCTCAAAGTGATTTTCTTCTTAACGTATACACACTTATCCAATTGCTGACTTAAAAGTTTATAGGAGAAGACCAACAACTCTACCTCTCCCTTCAATCAAATAGTCAACACTAGAATTCATAAGGGTTATCAGCATTGCAAACTATAAAGGTGATGACATCTTAATTTATTACTCAAAGATCATAAAATTAACCAGTGGAAATGGTAACCTAGTCATAGGTTCTGTTATTGCTAAATAATTCATACAAACTGGTGTTTTACAGAACCAGCAATTCTCAAGTCACTCAAAAAAAAAACAAAACAAAAAAAAAAACAAAGCAGATTTTGCATTAATGCCACTTCTTCAACTGGGGTAGTTGAACTCTGCTGCAAATCATCTAGTTAGAAACATTTAGCTGAGTGTTCAGGAATGGAAATGACAAATGACCCAGTTTGGGTTAAGGCCTCCTGGCTAAACCCCCTCCTAGAGTGCCCTGGGCCCAAAGGTGCCTCATGACAGAGCAGGACTCCAACCCAACACACTAACACATCAATGATTTTAGCATCACTTAGGAATGCCAAGGTACTTACTGCTCACCTGCTGCCACAACAGTTCCTTTTCCTTCAACTCCACTCCCACATTTCTCCTTCACACCAAAAAAACGTATTAGCACAAAACCAAAAAAGAAATAAATATTTGAGGGGGGAAATGCAATGCTCAAGTTCAAGTAATGAAAGACTTGAGAAGCACACACCTTCCTTTTCATGGCATGCATGAAAAGGAGTCAGACACCCAGAGCTGGAACAACAAAGACACTAGTTCAGTGGAAAATAACACTTGTATGCTCTCAGACAATTCAGGCCAGCAATGTGCGTTCCATGTACATCTGAAAACAAAAAACCTGCTTTTATTCAGGCAACTTAAAATATTAAATACTTTAAACGGATCTCTTTCAACTCCAAGTCTATTTACACAGCTATTCACAAAAATGTGCAAAGTAAAATCTGACAACAAAATTTACAAGTCCAACAAATTGAACGTGACATTAAAAAAGGCAGCAGGGATTCCACGTCCATTTTATATACACTTGAAGGAACTAAAGACAGCAAAAGGGTTGATTCCAGCTGGACCTCTGGAAATTTGACAAATCCTGTTCATGCTGCACATCAGTCACTAGCTGTCTTTGCTGCAGAACTCACAATGGATCCCTCCAGTGAGGTCTTTGACAACCTTTTCTTTGATCAGTTTCTGCAGGAGTTTTGTTTCGCTTGTCACATTGTGCATAGTTTGTCCGTTCATGGCAGCCATGCAGAGGTTGTTGTAATAGTGCAAAGGTGTGCTGGGCTGATCCAGGTCATATCCAAACCCTGCCAAGCTCACTTCATCACATAAATGTGTGGCCAGAACAACTGCTGTGACGCCAATTGTAGGTACATTCTAAAAAAGGGGGAAAAATGAAGTTGGCTCAATTCAAACATATAGTCCTTTACCAGTTTTTATAAACACTTTAATATACACTATATATATAGACACAATTTACTGGCTTTGCCTATTCCCTCTCCTCATTTAAAACTGAAATCAATTAAACAATCAGTTAAAACTAAAAATCAATGCAATGATCAAGTAAAACTAAATACTCCCGGGCAAAACACCAATACAACCTGAGTATTTGCCTTTAATGAGGCTTTTGGCTGTCAACACTAAATTTTTTTCTGTGAAGGCAAAATGCCCTCTTACTGTGTTGTCAAACTGCAAGTGAACCCTCGCTCCAAACACTCAAACAGCTCCTGACACGCAGTTAAACTTGGCAGTTCTTGAGGTGCACTTATTGCAGTCTTGAGCAACAACAGGCTCTCTAACAGTATTCTTCAAAATACAACCTCTCACTGAACAACCTGTGAAGGAGGCAAATACACTACGATACAACTAAGATACATAGCTTGGCAAGTTATGTTATTTTGATAAATAAATGTAAGAGGATCCTTCAAAGATTTGTGCAGTAACATTAAATGTCTTCACACAGAGTTCAAGAGAACTAGCGACATGTAACTGCTCAAACTCCTAATGGAAATAACGAAAAATGCAGCGTGTAACTAAGCCAAGCAGTTCATCACTCTGCACTGCAGGAGCAAAGGACATGGAGGGAGGATATGCCCATGAGTTGCTACTGAGCACTCTGGGATACGTAGCAATTCCAACAGCTGGAAGGTTGCTTTAAACTGGCCTGGTTTCCAGACCCTCTCTGCTTTCCCTGCAGCTGCAGACACATCTGTCTACAGCTGGTGGCTGGTTTGGCTTAACGGGGCTGTTCTTACCACACTTAACATATATCAAATGTGTGCTTTTGAATATTTCACACCAGTCACAAATATGTGTGAGGGAACACGCTCTACTGGAGTGAATTTATGTCTCACAGCATCTGAATGCCATTTCATGTCAGCATGTACAGGCGTAATACCTCATCTAAAAAGGTGAGCTGAAATCTTACTCTGATTTTGCACGAGAAAATACAAGAGGTCTTTTGGGAGCATGTAATTTCCCTATTAGTTGAGGCCAGCTCTGAAACTGCACAGAGAAAGCAGAAAGCCCAAAAACTTTCTTCAGTTTCTTATTCACCTTGTATTTTATTGTCTCCTTCTGGCAAAAGGAAACTTCTTACCTTATCCCAACCCCAGAATTTTGATCGAGGCTCAGGAAACTGTAAAATGTCCAAAGCTGTCTCTTTGATAATGACTGGATTTAGAATCCGAAACTGCTTTGATGGAAAAGGAATTTTCTCAGCAACCTCCCTCCAAAAGAAGAGTCGCACCCACAGAGGCTAAGAGAAATAAAAAATACACTTCAAAGGGAAACTCTGAGACAAAGACAGTAACAAACACAAGGTTCAGAATTCACCAGTGACTGAAAAATTCAGGAAACAATTGGTGGCAAAGGTGGTTCAGGATACCAGTGTACAGCTCAAGTGACAGACCCAAAAGAGGAAAAACCTTCAAAGTATTTGGAATTGCAGAGAGGACAGCAGAGGGAGAAGTTGTTTATTCTGAATATTTGACTGCACTTTGTGTTAATCAGTCAACATATCCACCAGCACCACAAGTTCTTCGGGCTTTCCCCACCACAACTGAGCAGGCAGCAACACTTAAAGACATGGGGAAGGGAGCCACAGTTTTCCAGAAACATTAACCAGGCACTCTGAAGCAAGCACTGGATTTAAAACAATGTGCTCAGGCTTTGAAGTGAGGAGCTGCTGTTTGACAGCACCCACCTAGTGATAAATGATAACCTTAGAAGAGGATTTACACGGGACCCAGAAAGCCAGATTCTGATCTCATGCCACTGCAGTCAATTAGATGCCCACTAATGGAAGAAAAAATACTACATCACACTCATTTTACAAGTCCATAAAATGGGTAACATTAAGCAAATGATAAAACTGATACAGCTGCAACACAGATGTATATTTTTTTAACCAGGCTTTATGGAACAGAAGTTTAAACTGATCAAATACAGCTTGCAATGGTTCCTGTCTTTCCACCCATAATCTGAATCAGTTTACTGCAGCACCAAAGCCTGCACAGAGAGCTGAGCCAACGGAAAGGTGAGTATTTCAAAGAAGTACGTTTGCTGTTCACAGAATCACAGAGCCACTGAGGTTGGAGATAAAGTGGTCCAACTCCCCTGGCTCAAGCAGACACCTCGAGCAGATGCTCAGGACAGCATCTGGATGACTTCTGAGAAAGATATCCATGGATATTCAATGCCAAAAGGTCACTGGACAACATGTGCCAGTGCTCAGTCACGCCTCACAGTAAAACAACTGTTGCCTGATGTTCAGAGGAACCTTCCCGTGTTTTGGTTCGTGCCTATTGCCTCCTGTCCCATCTCTGGGCAGCAAGAAAAGAGCCTGGCTCCATCCTCTTTGCACCTTCCCCTCAGACATTTATGTGCATTAATAAGATCCCCCTGAGCCTTCTCTTCTCTAGGCTAAACAGTCCCAGCTCTATCAGTCCCAGTAGAGATGCTCCAGTCCCTTAAGCATTTTTGTGGCTCTTCAGTGGACTCCCTCCAGTATGTCCATTCCCAGACCAGATGCTGGCTCTCTGCATCAGCAAAAAGCAAGGCAGAAGGTGGGAATGAGCTGATCTTCTTGTAAGCCACACAAAACAAGTACAGGCACTCTCTTCATAAAGCATACACTTCCATTGTGCAACTCACTAGCAGAGGATGCTGCAGATGCCCAAAAACAATCACTCTTTCAGTCCCCACAAAACAAATTTTGATACAGAAAGGCGGCCTTGTACTAGTCATTCTTCAAAACCAAACCTCAGAACATGAAATAGCCAGACAGCTTGCAAAACAAGTAAGTTGGGAATCCAACTCAAGTTACAAAGCTGTTGGTCATTAAAATTACCACACTGCTGCAGGGAAGGTCACAGACCAACACTGTCTGGCCTCCAGTAAATAAATAAATAAATAAATTTGTCAGAACTTCAGAATTGAAGTTCTCCAATTTGCACAAATTCACAGATTCAGGAAGATCTCTCTACAAAGCATGCTGCTCAGATTATTGAACACAAGGCAATATCCCTGCACACGCTCTCTGGACTAAAGTAGCAGTAGAGAGTCATGGTCAACATTAAACAGACCTTCCATATGATCCCATATTGTAAAAATCACAGAATTAACAAGGGAATTTGGAGTACCTAAACCAGCACGTATTAAACTGTTAAAAAATTTGACAGGCTTTCTCCTAAATCCCCCTCGACAATTTAGAGCTTTTGTTTTCCATCTGTGGTCAGAGAAACCTAGCCACCAGTTTTCAACTTGCAGAAATTATCTGCCTACAAGTTGAAAGACGTGGAATCCACCAGTTCAAAGTTAATTGGGAAACATGAAAACCTTTCTATCAGTTCCTTAGGAATCTCTGCACTTCTTTAAACATTCAGTAAGTAACCTTGTCATTTTGGAACCACAGACAATTGTTCAATTACGTGTTAACTGCATGTATGCCTGTTGTAGCAGTACCAGATTTAGCTGTTAAAAATGGATTGGCATTCAGAAATCTCATTTCTATTTTGGGCTCTGCAGACTTGGACAAATCACTTAAACCTAATGTGAAGTGAATTCCACTTTAGTAAATACTCAGTATGTCCTGTAGCTTGGTGCAAGCCACCAATATCTGCAGAAAAAAGAAGTGTTACTGTCAGCATGAGGCTTCAACATAAATGCTGACCCATGGTAACTAGGAGAGGGAGATTAAAAAAAACCTCACACAGTTATTGTGCTGAGGATCTTTTACATAAAACAGGAAGCAACATGTGAATCAGCTTCTTAAGCACTAGAAAACAAACAAAAATGTAAGTGCATAAGACTGTCACCTTACATACCAAGGTTTCATTTTTCACCATTGCTTGAAGCCAATTGAAATCGACACTTTTAAACAAAACAGCCACAAACAGGCTTGCAGGAGGATATTCATGTTCAGAAAGGGGGGCTCCTTCTGGATAAGTCATCCGTATAGTCGTTTTGTTACCAACATGATCTGTGTATCCTTGAACTGGTGCATCATTTAACCTAGGAGGAAAAAAAAAACATAATGGAGATAAACCATATTTAATAAACACAGGTTATAATCTCATTAGAACATCAGACACTGAGCAAACCTGCTATTTGGCCCACAGATTTTTAACAGAACACAGCACAGCATGTCCTCAGAATCATCACGTTCCTCGCCTCACAAACTCATCCTGCCCTTATCTCTGGGAGGAAGCCAATTCTACTTCTAGATTAAATGGCATAAGTGCAAAATTTTGAAAAGAGAAGCTTGAACAGAAAAGTAACTTAAAACAGCATTGCAGAATTTCAATGTGTCAACTTGTGTCAACTCAGAGGCTTAAAAGAGGAAGGGGAAGAAAACACACAGAAAGTGGCTTGTGTTATCCTTTTCAGATACACACGTATATACACATACTCACACGAGTATTCCACACAGAAAAGCATTCAGAACATTCCTCTGATGCAATGTAATGCATCCTGTGGGTTTATATCATTCCAGCTCACCAAACATTTCAGGTGGTGGCACACTGCTGACAAGAACAGCATCACCCCACTCCATCAGTTCTGCAGAACAGTGTAAGTCCTGCAAACTTCTGTATATCAGCACCCTCACACTGTCAGCCCTAATTTCAGAGAACAGCTAATGCCAATTCTCTGCCCCTCCACATGCTAACACATTTGCTTACCTTTGTATAAGAGCTACCGACTCAATGAAATCTTCCCTTTGTAAGAGGAGCAAGCCACAGAAACAAAACAAGTTGGGAAAATGCTTGGATCAAATGCATTTGTTATTTTACATGATTAAAAATAAGGAGGAGACTTCAAAGAACAGTGCTTGGAAGACACAAATACAGAGCAGGTAACTCAGATATTAGAAAGTAGCGGCCATCACAGAAAGCATATGCTCACCTTGGAAAGACCAGGGAAGATAAGAGGGTGATAAAGTGCATAAGCAAATTGTATACTGAAATACCAATTAAGTTTTATTGTGTTTGAACTAGGTGTTATAAAAAACCTTTCAAATATGGATCCCAGTTAGCTAAGGGGAAAAAAAGACCAGAGGTGAGTCCTCTGAAATCTTAAACATTATTAACTGATAAAACCAGGATTGTCTACTTGTCTATGATTTCACTGGTTTCTATCTCATTTCTGTCCATGGGATTTTGGGTTTTTTTTGGTATCTCGAGTCCACAAATAATTACACTGAATTCCTGTCCTGTGAATGTGACAATTAATTTTGCTCCTAAGTCTTCAAATTCCATCAAGTAAATTTATCAAAAGCACCTTCAGAAATAGTCTTATAACTTGCATAAATGTCGGAGATATTCTCCTCTTAAAAAAAAAAATAGTTGGCTCATATAGTAATGTTGAAGTAGCTGGAATCCTTAAAAGGAAAATATGTACCTTATAACAACATCAAACTGATTCAATAAGTGACCCAGCTCTGATCCATGAAGAATTCCACCACTGCCAACAACAACACAACGTTTACAGTGTTTTGACTTCACATCTTCTGGTAAATCATGCTCGGGTAAGAGTTCAAGAAGATTCTTAAGCTTATCAAAAAACTTGTGAAATCCAAACGGAGGTTCATATTTAAATAAAGCTTCATCTTCATTTACAGTTTTCCTTACAAAGGGAGATAGGTCCATGCTGTACTTCTCTGCAAACAGCCTGCTCATTTCTTTCCTCGCGTGGGAAGGCCGGCACTGTTCCTGCAGTGCGGCGCTGGCGTATTGCTGTGCTCTCTAGGACAAAACACACACCATGTCAGTCAGCAAAGCCAGCTGCAGGAACCAACAGAACCCTCTCAGTGAGGCCCAACAGCTGTTTAGCAAACACAGGAGTTTTTTAATAAACTTTAAACGTGGAAATAGAAGGCATTTTAAAGCATTTACTGCAACGCAGATACCTGCAAGGGAATGCCTCTCCACTCAATCACTTAAATCTAGGTATGAGGCTTCTTGAAGAATAAACTAGGCTAGTAGAACTGCTAAGTGAAAACAAGCTGTTTAAGAACATTTGTACTATTATTTACAGCAACAAATAAACCCAAAATCTAGACACGCATTTTCTACCCGTCTAATTCAGCAGAAGTTGGAATTCTATTCTGTTGTGTGACCCGCGCTCTGTGTGTGGTAGGATTCCACCAGAGACACACCCACTGGGGAAAAGTGCTGTGCAATAGCAGGCTGGACTTGCTTAGTAATCAGAACGAAGCAACACTTCTTCCATAAGTCTGGCTAAAGTGATATTGCAAATGACTAAACCAGGACTTGAAAAGGAATGCGAGGTGGGGGTGTTTCGGGTCTTCTCTCAAAGCCTAGTCACCAAAATAAAAGACTACAGTTCCATATTGCATAAGAAGCTTAAACTGTCAGAGGAAATTACATATTGATCCATTTCATAATAAAAACAAAACACTGTTCATTATGTTTTTAGAAATTTGTAACGGCAGGCCAGTATCTGATGTAAGGAAGAAGAGAAACAGAAAAGGTACTACTTTATCAATTAAAGTAAAATCTTGTTTTCATGTTTTCTTCCCCAATTAACTATGCCGTTTTTCCACCACTGTAATTAAAAAAAGACACAAGCAAACACAGGGGTCAGAGTCTAAAAATTCAAATTTAGGGCTAATGTAGTTCTCTTGCACTGTTATGAAACAAAAAGTGTTTACCAGGGTGCACAAGGAGGGAAGTTGTGCTGCTCTTTTTTCCTTTTTTTCTGTTTTGTTTTTTTTTTCTTTTCACCTAGATTGATCTACAGAACCGCCTCTACCATCCAGAACTTTTCTGCAAGTTTGGGCATAGACACCACGCTGGGCAAAGCACAACTGAGCAACTTCATGCTGTACTTTGGCAAGAGTCAGTGTATCTTTGGAAGAATCTCAATTTTTAAGGCTGACAGTAGCACACCCTGTGAGTAAAATTAATGCAAATCACATGACAGCTGCCCCAAACAGTTTGCAATTAGCTGCTACCTAACTAGACCACAGCAATGCTCTTTCCCCATCCTGCACCTAACACAAACAAAATGAATCATGAGACAGCAATAAGCACAGCCCGTGCAGTCTATGTTTGCTTGGCTTAAGGTGTTTGTTCTTCAGAACCAAGAACACGTGCTATTGAAAAAGAATAAATAGGTCAAATGAGAAGAAAAGGGGAAGTAAAGAGGCCCAGAAGGGAAAAAAAATAAGCAATGAAGATGATGGGAGGTGGGGAAGATGCACACGCAGTGATGTTAAGACTGTCTTAAATCAAGGCTTCTGCTCTGAGTTGTGTCTTAGCACTGAGACATTCAAAGCCAGAAATGTAACAGCTCTAGGCCAGGCAGGTTCTGTTCCAAAGAGCAAACAGGTTAAGTAGGCAAGGCTTTGGTAGTGTCTGTTACATCAGCTTAAAAGTCACATGCAAAACTGTACATGAAGTAAGCAGCTGCTACCTTAAATGAATAAATTAAATAACAGCTGCACCCTCCTGCACGTTTGCCCTGTGATTCCAAAAACATCTGAACAACTACAAGCCAAAGCAGACCAGGGAGATGGCTTAGGTTAAAAAAAATAAACACTAAGCCAAACATGTTGGGTCTGGGTTGTGGGGGAGGGGGGGAGGGAGGCATTTTTATGTTACTTTTCATTTGCATCAATTTTTCTGATCACCAGTGTCATCTGCACTGACACAATAGTAGGACAACATGTCCATTTCAAATGCTGTTCTTAAAGTCACTGTTTCACCCCTAAAAATCCAGTTTCTCTATGCACTTCTGTTGTCACCCCACGAGAACAAAAACCAGAAGTTCTATGGCATGAAATGAAGCAAAATGTATTTTCCCTCACAGGATAATTTCAGCCTTCTAGTTCTTTGCTGTAGAGCCCTGTAACTCTTATATTGTCAATTAATAACCTTTCTTTTTTTAATCCAAGTGAAAAAAAAGCCAAAAAATACCAACCCTTACACGATCGAGGTCCATGTATGGCATTTTTGTTCTGTCACATTCTTCAGGGCCAAAATGCAATTTGAAGATATAAAGGAAGCACCCTCCAACCACAAACAGCACAAGAACTCTAAAAACAAACAGGAGAGTGAGGGGGAGGAGAAAAGAACAAAAAATAATCTTTTTTTCCAGCATTCAATCAACTATTAAATCAGTGTTTTAAAGCAAATTTAAGACAACTGAAGAACTTCAAGTGAATAGTTGCATTTGAATCAAACCAAAAAAACCTATTGCTTTGTTCACTCCAAATTTTTCACAACTTTTCAGAGCTATCTGCAGGAAAAGAAGAATTTATGCTTTGACAAGGAACATGTTGCCTGCGTTGTATACTTGAAATGCCCCTGTGATGAGTCAAACATCTCTCCTCACATAACGAAACCAAGAGTGACTTTTGTTTCCTTCTTTAAAGGGTCAATCCATCTTGGATTATGAATTTTCATGCAAACTGAAAAAGAAAAGGATGCAACTCCAAACTGCAAGATTTTGGGCCAATGGTGACCACTGAAACAAAACTTTCAACTCGCTGGCAGGCCAGAATGCAGATTTAGATGCTCAGGTTTATATTTAGAAGCCTAACTTGATCATTTACACCCCCAACATGCAGAAGAAAGAAAAACCGAAAAACCCAGCAAACTTCAAGATTGAATAACATAGACTATTTACACCCCCAAAACATGCAGAAGAAAAATAAAACAAAAAGAAATCAACAAACTTTAAAATTGAATAACATAGACTATCTGTATTTTTGATCTACTGATTTCTCATTCCTAAGGAACACCACTCACTGTTGATGTCAAAATAGTCACTTGACTCATTTCATGTCTAAACCAATCTGTAAAAAAATTGCATCATTATTTGGTTAGAGCTTTGGTTGTTGCTCAAGTATATAGTTGAACTTTATAATTAATTTTTACTTCCCATGGTCTCCTAAGGACTGGACATTTGATTAAACATCTTTACAAAATACACAACTTACTAAGTGTCCAGTGCTTCTTGAAACTCTTTCAGATGAATACAGATTTCCAATTTTTTTTAAAAAAAGGCCTGTACCATATGAACAAATAGATTCAATCCTAGCACTCGGTTTGCAGTACAGGCTGCAAACAAGATGCACACTGGAAAAGCAGCACTGTTCTTGCATTTAATTTAAATAAATTAAATTTTGCACTAACAGGTGGTCTAAAATCTTCATTAGCATGTCAGGCTGCAACCCTTGGAAATCAGAAAGCAGGGGATTCACAGCAGGTGAATGAGGCTGGTTTTCATCCACAGAAGTTTATCAAGTATCCCCAGATTCAGCTGGGGCTGCACCATTCAGGTGCTCAAAACACCTGTGGATGTAACAGCTTGGGTTTGGGTTTTTTAAGCTTTAAGACCTAAAAATTCATATGGCATCACAGTAGTGAACTTCTTCAGTGTAAAATACGGTTCTGGATGTACATGAGCACACAGTTATTAATTCTGATTTCATGCCAAGTTATAAATAATGGAGTAAGAGTTTTGATGCAGCGTTTCAAAAGAAACACCTCCCCAAAATATCCCCTCAATATCCAGGGGCCTTCAAAGCCTTGACATTGTTAGTTTTCTGCATACAAACAAAAGACTGGAAATACCTGTGAGGAAAGTAATAGGATCTCAACTTGGCTTGGAAAAGAGGCACTACAATAAATGAGCTCAGGCTCTTTCTTCCAAGTGTTTTCAGTGCCCCAGGGAAAGCTGTGTGTCCAAGGCTCCATCCACTGCCTGTGGCAATCTCATGCCTTGATTGCTGCATCCTTGTTGTAACTGGGAAGAAGAACTGATCTCTATGTTCCCATGACAATGACACTTACTTGCAAGTACCTTTTAGAAACCAGCTTGGTCTTCTCATCTTCATGTGCAGCCACCTTACACCATTGCACAGGAGGTGAACGATCTCGTTTCAGTTTCACAGAGTTATTGTCACTCCGCATTGCTGTAAAAAAGAAAAAAAATTATGATACTTTTGCTGAATTGATAAAAGTTCACAGGACATCCACGGACTGACATCTTAGTTTCCCAAAGACTGTGATTCTTAGTTATGTGTCAGGAAGACTGAACATTTCCTGACCTCCTCCTGATCAAGAGCACACTCATTTCAGCAGCACCACCAGAATCTCATTCTAAAAACACTGCCTGAAGTCGAATAATTGCAATGACATCAATTACTGTCAAACATTTTTGTTTTATCTGGTCAAACACACTCCAGACACAGAAAAAAAATAGTCTGCACAACAAACTCAGGGTATTTAGGATCCCTGAATCGAAATCAAATCCCTGCACTACGCTACCCTGCAGGCTTCAAGGATGCTCTGAGCACGAGAACCTGTACAAGCCATCCTTGAAACTGGAGCCCCGGTTCCAAACCGACTCCATGGTTTTCCCAAGGTTAAGCAAACCTGTCTCATCACCATTCCTCTGAATCTACCCCTGACCTCTTCAGCAGCCCCACCAACACGGCCAGCAACTTCAGCAGCGAGCACCAAAGGGGGTGTGGAGGGTATTTTGCCGGGCATATGGCAGGAGCAGGAAGCTGCCAGCACCAGGGCAGTTTCTGTGCACAGCAGCAGCTCCCCTCCAACAAACATGGTCCTCCCTCACAGATGGGCAGGTCACTGATCATTAGCTAATCAGAAGCAATCTCCCTGCTTACCTTGCGTAAGCTCCCAGAAATTTCTACCAGCACACTCCAATGATGATTTTGGAACGAAAAATCCAGACTGGCACATCAACATCTCACAGGCTGCTGCCATTAACCAAAGATGTGAGCAAACAAGGAAACACTGTGCTAAGCCTACCCATATCAGTCTGCTGGTTTTCCCCTGAAAGGAGAAGGGATGTGGGTAAGGTTTTTTCCTATCCAACCCTGGCAGCACTCCCTTTGATCAGCCAACCATGGAAGGGCACAGCCTGCTCCTCCAGAGTGAAGGATTTCAGCCCTACTCATTCCCTTTGATCTCAGTGCTGGTCCCTCTCTGCTGCAAAGGTCTTCACCTCTTCAGTTCTCTTGCCAAGAGCTCTGTCACATGAAATATTTAAACAAGCAAGGCTGAGGGAAGGCCTTTATCTAGGGATCACAGTTCACAGAATATTGTGAGGTGGATGGGACCCACAAGGATCATGGAGTCCAACTCCTAGGTGAATGGCCCAGAGAGGGATCACACCCACGACCTCAGTGTTATTAGCACCATGCTCTAACCAACTGAGCTAATCTCAGGGATCATCTTCAACATTTTCTTTTCCAACTCTTTTTATTTTATATGGTGATATGACCCATTTGAACCAGCCTCTACTGCCACCTCAAAACACTCTGGACAAACATGTGATGTTCTTAAACACCAGGATGAAGGAGCTGAGGAGACAGAAGCATCCCCTCCAGATCTCAAATCCAGGCCACTGAAATTTCAAGGGTATCTAATTCAGAACTCAGCCTCTCTGCACAGTCATGCATCATTTCTCAATAACAAATTTGATATACATAGTAAGAGGTCAAATACCACAAACCACAGTGATACAGAGTGGGACAAGGAGAGAGAAAGATCAACAACAGCATCTGAAGTCCTTTAAAGAGCAAACAACAGCCAAGTGATGCTTTTAGGGTGACATGCAAGTGATAATAACCCACAAAACAGAGCAAGGCAAAAAAATCCTAATGGTTTCTGCCAGCAGGAAGCTTCACCACTTACTTTAAACACTTGATAACTTGGTTATTATGGCATTACTAAGATTCTCAAATTACCCACTAGTTGTATTTACTAACTGCACAGACTCTGTGAGCTCTCGCACCGATTTGCAGGCCTTTGTCACAAAGCTGCAACCCCTTAAACAGCTCCTTTTAGCAGATACGAAAGCACTGTACAAACTCAAGTCAGTAGAATTATGCTTGTCTCGGAACAGATTAAACTGAAGCCTAAGGGGTAAGTGACACCACACAGTTCCCCAGAACTCTAGCAGTTAAGATGGAAATCAGATACAGCTCCGGTCTCACACAAAACCTGTCAAGGACACAAGCCAGCAGGTCACAGGGAACCTATCAAGCCTTAAAAGCTCCTCATTTTCTCAGAGCACCACCTCATCCTTACTGGCAGCATCTATACCACAAATAAAACCCAACACTGAGGGTGCTGACACCACCACCCCAGTCACCCACATCATGAGCCCAGTTTGCTCTCAGATAAGATTTGCAGCGAATCAGTCAAGTCCACGGGTAAAGGCATCAACACAATTTGTTACAAGGACCATACCCTAGTGTTAGTTATGGATCACCAAGCTGAACTGCTCTACCTTGAGATTTTCAGTGCCAATCCAGAAGGATTTGTACAATCACCCTTAATTCCAGGTATGACACACGTTCCTCCTGCCATACACAGACAAGTCAACTCTGCAGCCCTTATCTGGTACCTTCATACTATGGGACCCAGTACCTTCACACTAACACACCTCGAGACCTCAGGTATCCACACGGATCATGTTGCCAGCACGCACAGGGAGCAGCCCCAGTTCATGTAGCCTGTAAGCACAATCACACAGCGACCAGAGGATGCTGGAGAGCTGTGCAGGAGAGCATGAACAAGGCCTGCAGATCACTTGGAAGCTCCAGGATCACTCCACATACTACAGAGAGTACACTCCATCAGATCACTTCAGAGGAGGCTGTCCCAGAACAGCACAAACAAGCAGCACTCAGCACCACTTGGGAAAGGGGAGGGGATCTCTCACCTACACGCATGGCTTACGGCAGGGACAGCGTAAAATAGGGCAGCAATTACATCTGTCAGTTCCACACATCTGCACAAACACAGCTGGGGAGAAGTATAAAGTGGAACTTTATTCAAAATGAAAAAGCTATAGAACTATAGAACAATGTGGGTAATAACCCTCAGGTAAACATAAAGAGGTAACTTGATCAGTCTATAGGAACCTACATCTAATATTTAATACTGAGAAAAAGAAAACAACCTAACACATGCGGGTTTCCTTTCCTTTCACAAGATAAACTTAAGCCAAACACTCCTCCTCCTCCCCTCCTTGCCTCAATTTCCCTTGTTTTTGCCAGAGGTTACACAGAGCCTGTCACAACTCCTTTGGTGAGGTGACAAGCAGTGCAGGAGCTGGGGCCAGGTGCACAATGCTTTCTGTCTGCAGCTCCTCTGTGGTTTTCACTGGGTTTCTTGCCCTCTTCTGAGCTTCTTACCAGCTTACCTGCTCCAGCATAGGTGGCCCACAAGTGCCCCAGGGTATTCCTCCTCCAAGCTTCTCCCTCCCAAGTCTCCTTACCAAAGCATGACACCTTCAGATCCCTCCTATGCTTTCAAACTTAATCATCCTTTCATTGCAAATAATACACCACAGTGAAATAAATTCTGCAAATAACCTCTATCCATTTACATAAAACATGATAAACAATTTTATTTTTTAAAACCAATAGTGGATCAAGCTTCATCCCAATAATAATGGGAGGGGGAAATGGTAATAAAAGAATAAAAGAGCTGAAGCGTAGGAGAATTAGTTGTGCACCCCATTATACACATAGGACTCTGCAGTCACAAGTGTTGTACATTCAAACTGTGGCCTTACAACTGCAATTAGAGTACTTCTTAAACAGAAAACCAGTTTGGAAACATAATATCTTCTAACTTAAATAATTTGTTATTAAAAAAAAACAATAACAATGGAAAAACATGATCATTTTCTAGCAAGTGGTACTCCAGAAACTGCAATACAGTGAAGATATCCTCGATTTCAGAGAATCACAGGATGGTTTGAGTTGGAAAGGACCTTAAAGATCATCCAGTTCCAACCGCCTGCCATGGGCAGGGACACCTTCCACTAGACCAGGTTGCTCAAAGCCCCACCCAACCTTACTCTGAACACTTCCAGGGATGGGGCAGCCACAGCTCATCTGGTGTCATGCTTCACTACCCTCACAGTAAACAATTTCTTCCTAAAATCCAATCCAAACCCGCCCTTTGTCAGTTTGAAGCCATTCCCACTTGTCCTGTCACCACATGACCTTGCCAAAAGTTCCTCTCCAGGCTCTCCTGTAGCCCCTTTTGGTACTGCAATGTGCTGTAAGGTCTCCCTGGAGCCTTCTCTTCTCCAGGCTGAACACCCCCAGGCCTCTCAGCCTGTCCCAAAGCAGAGGGGCTCCAGCCCTCTGAACATCCCCGTGACCTCCTCTGGACTCACTGCAGCAGATCCACATCCTTCCTGTGCTGGGGAGCCTAGACCTGGGTGCAGCACTGCAGGTGGGGTCTCACCAGGGCAGAGCAGAGGGACAAAATCCCTTCCCTCAACCTGCTGCCCAGGCTGCATTTGATACAGCCCAGAACACAGCTGGTTACTGGGCTGCCACAGCACAAGGCTGGCTCATGTCAAGCTTCTCATCCACCAGTACCCCCAAGACCTTCTCAGAGCTGCTCTTCATCCAGTCTCTGCTCAGCCTGTATTTGCGCTTGGGATTGCCCTGAACCAGGTCCAGAATCCTGATGAACTTCATGAGGTTAACTTTCCAATGACTTGTGCAGAAGTTAATCCAAATTTTTAAGCCAAATTTTCAACATATATTTAACAGATCAGGAAAGCTAATGACCTGCCCAGATGTTGAAATTGGAATTGAAATCTATACAAGGAAAGTAAAAAGCCTTTTATCTGAATGGCCCCATTCGCCCATAATGACACAATACACAGGAAAAGTGGGGAGAGAAGAGGAACAGACAAGTTATTCCAAAGGAACGACTTCTGAATGAGAAATATCTAACACAATAAACCTTGAAATAGCTTCTTACAGAACTTTTGTTCAATGGTACGTGACAAAAATCCTTTAAAACCACAAGCATGAGGAAAAATTCCAGAGATATTAATGATTTGAGGGAGACTTATCGGGAACATGCTAAAGCATGAGAGACTCCTGTTTTATAATCTCTAGCAATGTATTCACTGTTGGATATTTATCTTCAAATAATCTTCTGATCACCATCCTACCACTTCCTGTCCCAAGACAGAAAGAGGCAGAAGCAAGGGAGCTGTTGCAAATTAGGGACTGACAACCTCTCACCAAAGAAAAAAAGTGGGGCTGAAGCTAAAAGTTAGACACTTCTGTCAATTATTTCTTCACCTACAACTATATAAATCCTACAGTTAAGATGGTATTTTAACATATTTAGATATTTGATAAACTTTTCTTGTGTATTATTTGCTTAGTGCCTATAACAATTGAATGAAAAAAGCACTTGACAAGATACCTGTTTCAATGAAGTCAGTTGATTTGGTTAATTGAAGGCAGAAAAAAGTTTAGCCTATAATATGGCTACAAGCACCTACAATGGGACATTATGCCCAATATAATCAATGTGTCTTGGAAAATGAGCCTTGATTGGGAAGGCTTTTTAATTAGACAATAAAAAGTAAAAACCTAAGTAATCTGTACAATCTGCAGTTCATTTGGTCAAGATCTTCCTCCTCGGAAAATACAAATGTATTACTGAACCCTCTATCTGTGCACAGAATCAGCAAAAAGCGAAATGAGGAGCAAATGAGAATTTCAGAGCAGTTGACAGACACTCTCAAAGGCACCAACAGGGTGACAGGTGAAAATTGTTTTGCCTGCAGTCATGAATACCAGCAAGCAACAACAGTGCCCTAGAGGCATCATCATTTTTTTTCCCTGGCCTTATGACACTCTACTTGTCTTTTGTTCTAATTCTTTAATGGCTCATTCCTACAGTCTCTGCCCAACATCAACCACCAACTCATGAAATCATTAACAACCTTACGTAATTGTGTCTATTTGCCCAGTCTTTTCCTCCAGGAAGGAAACAGATAACTAGGCTACAACTTGCTCTTAGCCTGAGGTCATCCAGATAGAACACACAATAAAAATGATTCCAGCTCAAATTCAGTACAATTAACAGCTTAATTACAGACACTCAGAGTGAAACACCATCACTTCGTTTCAGCAGCATTCACAAGAAGCTTTTTGGACATTAACAGTGCCTGTTAAAATAATGTTATAGGCAAAGAACTATTAATGAGGTTCTGAAGGACAGCTGAATGTTCAAACTAGGGATACTCTCTTAATTTTACTTCTGCCTTGGCACCCTCTTCTCTAGCCAAGCTTTCCAGACTTTTCTGTGAAACCTTTCAGGTGCTCTAAAGTGAGGAACAGCAAAAAAACCTAATACATAAACACATGAAATATCAAGAAAATGTGCTTCAGCATTTAAAAGGGCTGCCAATGCTTTGCGTCGGTCAAAAACAGTATCTGGATTTGGAACTTTTCTGATTCCCAAATGAGCCACAGAAAGTCAGTGTCCCAGCCAAGCAGGAAGAAACAGGTGAGTTAAAGCATTGCTGTTGTAAACAGTGTGGTATTAAAAAGATAAGTTTATTTCTTAGAAGTGAAGCTTTTAAGCCCCCCTCGTCCCCTTTTCTTTTGGAAAAAAAAAAGATCTTTCTTTTTATCTGAATTACCCCATTCGCCCGTAATAACAAAATACACAGGAAAAGTGGGGAGAGAAGAGGAACAGACAAGTTATTCCAAAGGAACGACTTCTGAATGAGAAATACCTTTCCATAACACAACAAACATTGAAATAGCTTCTTACAGAACTTTTGTTCAATGGTACGTGACAAAAATCCTTTAAAACCACAAGCAGGCAGAAACTTCTGCTTCTCAGAAACCACTCCTGTGCACATCTCACGTGCTCCTTTCACATCCTCCTTCCCAAGCCCACAGACCCACACTTGAGGTAACACTGCACCACTCCAGGACTTTGAGGAAGAGCCACACCAGCCAGGAAGGGGGGGAAAAAGCACACTGTACAAGCACATCACCCACCACCAGGCAGGCGAGCTCATTGTGCAGAAGCTGAAAGTATTTCTGAGCCCTTGCAAAGAAGCCAAAACAAATTAGGTCTTTCCCCTTACAAGGGAAGTTTGAGGAATAAAATTCCCCTGAAAGAAATGGCTGGAAAAGACAGGGCATGGAATTAATCTTTACTGGGCTAAAGGAAACATGCCAGCAGACTTACACAGCCAAGATGTTTCATATTACATCTGAACTATGCCATAGAATAGCACCGAACAACTGGTAATTATGGAACAGTGTGAACAGTACAGCAGCATTTTTACCACAGTACCATCTAACAGCACTCCAAGAGATCATGGTAAAGTCACACTTAAGCCCATAGAAGCAAAAGAGGAGAAGCCAAAAGGCTCCCTGCAATACAGCAAAAAACATTGCTGGAACCAATTTTAATGCTTAACTTCTGAATCCAAGACTTCAGGACCTAACAGGTTGAAGAGAATGCTGACGGGATGGGTGAAGGAAGAGCTTCTCTCATGGACAACAGAGAGCTTGGCTTATCCAGCTTTGCAAAACAGGTTGAGAGTTTGCCTCTAGATACAAACATGTAAACAAAGCTAAAAGCAAACAATTCAAACAAAAGCACAAGGTTAGCACGCAGGAAAAAGTGGACATAAACAAATAGGGACTATGAGTAAAAGATTCCTGAGCAGCAGAGCAATTCCTACAGGAGTAATGGAAAATAACAGACTACACAAGTTTTAAGGAGGTCCTTAATAATTTATGAATGCCCTTATGAGAGAGAGTTGCCTTTAACAGGGAAGACTCCTCTGTGACCCAGGAGCCCTATGTCTGAATTGGAGTTGTGTGGTTTTGAAGCTCTGCATGCCCCTGCTGAAGATGCTTTAAAATCTGTTGTATTTGAGCAGGTTTCGTTCAGACTCACTTGTAGTTTGAAAACTATGCCATGACAAGTTTGAAGTGCTGTCTGAGTCTTATTCAGTACGTTAGCCTTCATCAAAACTCAAGAGCTACTTAAGTTTTCCAGGTTCTCTCACATAAACAAAACAACCTGCCCTCCAAATACTCCAGCCCCGCAGCAGCCCTGGTGTTTCACATCCGTCACTTAAGCTGATGGACACAAAGCAAACAAAATCGAACATTTTTAGCCTGTTTTCCTTAGTAAAAGGAAGTTTCTGCTACCACTCTTTGTCTTCCTACATCCTGTCCTTAACGGGCTATCAGTCATTGGGACAATGTAATGAAACTCTACCGAAGGTAGGATGCCAAATGCCAAGAAGCTCCAGGAAACCAGAGGTGGGATGAGCCCATTTCTCATCAGCCCGGAGGAAGCAGACAATGCATCAAAATGTTTTTACGCACTAACTCTCCAGCTGCATTTTGACCTTTTAAAGAAATTCCCTGAGTTTGGCTAGCAGAGACAGCTCAAGGTTTCCTGCTGTGTGATCTTGAAGGGAGATAGTAACCTCGCTGCAGCATAACAGATGGAATAACAGTCTGCAGGGAAAACTACCCTTCCAAACTGCATCTGGACAGTCCCATCATAAGCTGCATCTGAAAACACAAACCCACTTCAGAAACGTAAAGAGCACTCCCTACCAGTTTTCTTTAGAAACATGCACCTTTTATCCACCCTTTTTGTCAGAATTGAAACAAAGCCAGCCGCTTTCCACAGGGAGAGCTGTTTACATCCAGAGATTTTATTACTCATTTCCTATTCATTTCCATAACCGAAGAGAGAGAGATGAAAAATAAACATCCCTTCTCCATCAGCCTTCTATTCTGATCTCACCTACTGGAATAGAAAAAATAAATAAGAGACAAAGCTCAGCATAAAAAAAAAAAGAAAAACAAAACAAAAAAAAACAAAACAAAAAGGAAAAAACAACAAGCTCACCCACCAAACAAAAAAACCAAAAGAAACACAAAGAAAACAAAATACCACCTCTGTTTCTTTAGCAGTGCTGAAGACAGAAAGGTTTTGGCAGCAACACAAGTCGTATCTGTTTTGCATTGACATCGCTCCCGAGCACGAAAAGACAAAATCACGCACAAAAATAAAAAGCCCATCGCATCCCGCAGACGGGCAGAAGCCTATAAATTTT
>VWZF01006437.1:257091-312464 GCA_013396755.1 Sclerurus mexicanus | reverse complement strand
TGTTAGTCCCTGTTGGCTCACCTCAACAGCTGTCTCAAAAGTTCGTCATGACCCGGGTCCCTGCAGCTCTTCCCACCGTGTTTCTTCTTTCTTATTTAAAAATATTGCCAAACCAGGCTCCATCTTCCTGGCATCCACACCGGTTAAGTCCAAAATCACATAAAATATCACGTCAGGCTCACCACTTGTCATTGATGGGACGGACGATAAAAAGCAGGTGAAGATCCCGAAAAGATAAAAGTGAAACTTTCTTTTATTATATATATATCTCTTTCTTTTTTTTTCACACACTTACTTTTATATATTTCCTAAGTGTACGTGCACTAACATTATTGGTGCTCATTACACACAAACAATCACCTATTGGCCACAGTTACAAACTACTGTCTGTACAAACTCGTCCAGGTTTCTTATCTTACGCTTCTCATGGGTTCTCAGTCTCTGCAAGTTGTTTATCTTCACAGGTACACAACAATCTGGCCAAGGTCAAATTCTTCTTGCTCCGTCAAGGGATCTGCAGGCCCACTGCAGTTTCCCACAGTTTATCAAAAGACAGGAAAAGTGATAGGCTATTGGGAAGTGTAGGACCTGGAATGAAGTAAATGGTATGGAATCAGGGATGGATACTATCCTGGTTTCAGCTAGGATGGAGTTAATTTTCTTCTTAGTAGCTTGTACAGTGCTGTGTTTTTGTTTTAGTGTGAGAATAATAGTGATAGCGCACTGACCATTTTGATTGTTGCTGAGCAGTGCTTACTCTGAGTCAAGGACTTTTCAGTGTCTCATGCTCTGCCAGCCAAAAGAAACCAGAAGGCACCATAGGCAGGACAGCTGACCTGAACTGGCCAAAGGGATATTCCATACCATAGAACATCATGTCCAGTATATAAATGGTGGGAAGTTATGCAGAAAGGGACCAATTGCTGTTTAGGTGAGGCATCAGTCAGCAGGTGGTGAACAACTGTATTATTCATCAATTGTTTCTTTTGGGTTTTACTGTCTCCTTTTCATTAACATTATTTCTGTTATTATTATCACCACTAGTATTATTGTAATTATTGCTATTTTTATCATTACTGTTATTAGTAGTATTATTAAACTTTATTTTCTTTCAATTTTTAAACTGTTCATACCTCAACCTATGAAGTTTACTTTTTTCCCTTTGGTTCTCCTTCCCATTGGGACAGAGGAAACTGAGTAAGTGGCTGTATGATTCTTAGTTGCTGGCTGGGGTTAAACTATGATACGTCATCAAACAAAAAACAATCCTTTCTTCTATCAGTAACACAGTAGTTTCTCTGCTCAGTGCATAAGAGTAACAGACTGGATGCTACTAAAGTTCGCAATTATGTCTTGTTCAGATGCTCCTCATTTCCCTGTTGCTGTTGTCTGTTGCTCTTTGTGCAACTGCTGCTTTTTGAGCTCTAATATTCTGCAGTTCAGAGGGAAAGGATGTGCACATCTTGAGAATAAGCAAGGTGTGTTGCTAGTTCTAAATACAACTGGCAGGCTGAAGCACATTAGTCCTACTAACATAATTAGAATGATGAACTGCCACATTTGCTGTGTGCGTCCTTAATCAAATCCTTCCCTTTCTTCTCTCCTCTCCTATGTGTACTCGTCTCCAGAAATCACAGAGTCCCTTGCCACTGCTTTTCAAACTATGCAGTCTGTCTGTAGGCACTTGTTCTTCAAAGTCTTTAATACTAACATAAAAGGATTGCTAACTAATAAACAGACATATGTAGTTGAAAGGGAATTCCTTTCTTTTAAGTATTCACACACATCAATGCATTCTCCTATGGAAATTATTTAAATGTTTTTCTGCAAGGCAGATAAATTAATCATCACTGTAATGTTGTCAAATGAAGTAAAACTTTTTATAGAAAACTTCTCCAAATTTTATGTCACTCTTTTAGTGTGTCTTCCATTCAAGAATCTCAGAGAAGCTTACAGATAGAAATAATTTCCGAGCACTGCTGAAAGATGTAAAAGATTGAGTCTTACACTTCAGGTGATGAAGGTAAAGTGCAGGAGTAATAGTTTACTAGGTATTTATCAGCCATTATGTGGCAGGACTTAGTACATACCAGGAAGGACAAGAACTTCCTATTATGCTAATATGTCCTCCATCTATCCAAATGTCCAGGACCAACTTTCCATGTCTGCACAATCTTTTTGACAAGACATGAAAAAATTAAAACCCCTTGACTGTGCTGTGTAGTTTTCAGATTCTGTAGGACAAAGAATCTTCCCAGATATATTAGAGATTGGAGACTTGAAACATAGTGCTGATAAGCTTTAAATTTAAGGCTGGACTCTACATCAGAAGAAAGGTTTGAATGTGAAAGGACATCAGCAATATACTGTTTAAATAAAATAATTTAGTTACTGCTGAACAGCAGCAGAAAAAATCCTTTGTCACCTTCTCTGTGAACAGGTCACAGGCTCATATCTCACAGTGTTGTCCAATCACTTCATGAACACCAACAAGCTTGGTGCTTTGACCATTTCCTTTGCTTGACCAACCTCTCAGTGAAGAAGGTATTCCTAATATCCAATCTGAACTACTACTGATGCAGCTTTAAGCCATTCCCTCAAGTCCTACTATCAGACACAAGAGAGAAGAAATCAACGTCTCCCTCTCTGATTTCCTTCATGACAAATTTGTAGACAGCAAAGGGGTTATGCCTCAGTCTGCTCTTCACTAAGCTAAACAAACCTAGTGTCCTCAGAGGCTCTTTAGTCCTTTCACGGTATTTGTTGCCCTCCTTTGGATACATTCTAGTATTTTATGTTGAGGAGCCTAAAACGGCACATAGTACTCAAGGTGATGCTGCACCAGTGCTAAATGTACTGGGACAATCACTTCTTTTGGCCAGTTAGCTGTACTGTTCTTCATGTACCCCAGGATATGGTTGGCTGCTAAGGCACGTTGTTGACTCATATTGAGATACACATCGGCCAAAACCCCCAGATGCCTTTCTACAGGGCTGCACTTCAAACTTGTTCTCCAGTCAAAACACTCAATTGGGACTACACTGTCCCAAGTACAGAATGTGATATGTTCTTATTGAATTTTATAAGGCTGATGATAGCACAACACTCTAAATGACCAATAGCTCTCTTTGTAAGGCCTTTCTACCCTCAAGGCAACCAATGTCTCCTCCTTGTTTAGCATTACCTGCAAACTTATTTAATGTGCACTCCCCTTCTGTGTTCAGTTAGCTCATTAAAACACAGAAGCCCTGTGCTGAGCACTGGGGAACACCAGGAGTGACTAGCCACCAGACAGAGGTTGTCCCCTTAACTACAATGCTTTGAACACTATCCTTCAGCCAGTTTTTCACCCATTGTATCGTGTATGTGTCCACCTGTATGCTCCCATTTTGTCCAGAAGGATACTCTGAGAGACTGTATCAAAAGCTTTGTTAAAATATGAAACACTCACATCTACTGCTTTTCCTTTTTCCATTAGGCAATAACCTTGTTATTGAAGGATGTTGAGTCAGAAAGGCATGATTTTCCCTTCAGGAGACCATTTTGGCTTTGACTGATGATACCATTGTCTTCCAAGTGTTATACAGTATTCTACATAATAAGACCAGATGAGCTTTGGTTGTATGAATTTTCTCCCTGTAGTGGCAAACAACACTTCTGTAATCACCCTGTGCAGCCTGACCTTGCTTCCAAGCCCACACACTTTCCTTTTCTTCCTGAATTCCATGGGAATTCCTAATCTATAGGAAGTATTGGTTTGAACTATGCGACTTCTGTCATTTAGCTCCTATTCAAGGTTCAGAGTTTAACTGAAAATTGCACTTTTAATCTGATAACATAGTTTCTAATCTTGTTAAAAGCTGAGAATTTTGTTGAGGATGTCTAAGCATCAGGTATAGAAAGAACATTTTAGTTTGTGTAGCATAGTACAGCATAAGTCTCTGTAGCACTGGTCACCATTTTGTGCTATAGAGGGAGCCTTTAAAGTGACATAAAATGGAGCCTTGCAGCTAAAAGCAAGTATGTTATCAAATCCAATTAGCATCATTATTTGTTCCCCTTTTCCCTTCTTTTCAGCTGGAATCCAATTACTGCTTCTTGCTTTCACAAGGGTTTTAAATGCAAAAATAATTACTGTGATATTACTGTCCTACCTAAACTGATTTTAATCAGTGATTGCTTGTAAATGACAGAGGAAAACCGGAAAGAAATTCTCAGAGTTAGTGTCCACCAACAGTGAATATAGTGAACATATCACTGTGTATTTGGTATCAGACTGTGAATGGTTAGTGACTGGGAGCCATACTCAGCTAGATTCATCTGTTTGTTTGTCATCTTTCAAAGAGAAAAAAAAAATAACAAGAAGGAAAATGTTTGGGTTTTGGTTTTGTTTCTTTTTTTTTTATAAAAAAGAAAATACATGAAATTAGCTAGTCATGCTGGTCTGAAAACTCAAAAAGTTAATTAAATACAGAATTTAAGTAATAAAATCCCTTGCTTGTATTGTGTGGCCCTTTAAATAAAAACCAATTACTAACTTTTCACCAGTTTCTTCTAGGTAGGTTGTTGACTTTTGATAGCAAAATTAAGTTTACTTTTTATAGAAGAATAAAGATTTCAATTCTGTATGAAATTATTACCACACAAGTCTGACTCTTTGAAAATTGTGCTTTAGTATAAGAGTCTAGCTCAGAAACCTGAATGATCTAATAGCATTTATTATTGATAATTTTAAGAACTCTAGTTCCATGTAGGAATTCAAGAGTTCTACTAAAACAGCAAAATGGAAAACTGACAAACACTGTAATCCTAACAAATTAACAATACCTCATTAAAAACTTTGTTGATTCTTTCCAGCTTGGCACACTTCTTAAAAATAGGTTAATTAGCTATGTGTTCTGTGCCTTGGAAGAAGGGTGTCAAAGTGGTTCATTTGATATAAAAATGAAAACTGAAAACACTGATAAAAGGATATAGAATTTTCTGAACTGATGAGTACTTGAACCTTCAGTTCAGTTTTTTGTTTAAAAGATGTGAAGACACTCCAAATTCTCTTCTCTGACACAGAAGATACCTCCCAACAATATGTTTTTGAAGTGAAAACATCTCTGTGTAGCCTGAACACACCTCCCTTGTTAAAGGGAACTAACAATATCAAAGCAGCCAAGAGTCTTAGTAAAACTGAGCAGGTTCATTAGTAAAGCAGGAGATACAGAATAGATGATAGTGTTCTGGTAGAAATGTTCAGGCCAAGTCTGCAAGCCTGAAAGCTGCCAGCCTTAGCATAGCTGACCAGGAGACCCTAATTTTCACCTGTCAGAATAGTGGTAGGGTTCCCACTTCTTATGACTAAGAAATAACATCAGGAATAAATAGTTCATATTTACATCTATTTAGAAAGTAGTGAATTTTGCAATTAGTATCCAGTTTCAGAAACTGGGTTTAATAATCAGGAAATCCAGCAGGACCTTAGGAAGAAATTGTTGTTCCAGGATGCCAGCAAATCATTTAAGCATCCTGTTTCTTCAGGTGAATTCAACTCTGCTAGAAAATAATAGTGAGCACAGCTGCTGTGAATCAAACTAGCAGTCTCTCTAGTATTACCTCACTGGAAACACCAGAGTTTCCTTGAGTAGAGGAATCACAAAATAACAACATGATTGCCTAGGACTGTGTCAAGGTGTCTTTTTAATATCTCCAAGTACAGAGACTCTACCACCTCCCTGGTCATGCCAGCACTCAGTCACCCTCACAGTGAAAAAGTGTTTCCTGATATTCATAAGGAAGTTCCTGTGCTCCTGTTGGTGCTCCTTGACTCTCGTCCTGTCAGTTGGCACTGCTGAAAGAGCCTGGCTCCATCTTCTTTGCACTGTCCCTTCAGGTATGTACAATGATGAGATTCCCCTGAGCCTTCTCTTTGCCATCCTGGAGTCACAGCTCCCTCAGGAACTCACAGGAAAGGTGCTCCTCTTCATCATTTTTGTGGTTCTTTGTTATTTCTCTTCAGTTTGTCCATGTCTCGCTTGTACTTCCTTTTCCTTTTCCTCCTCACTCCCTTCCCTGACACACTTGACAAACTCTGTCTCTGGAGCAAGGGGTGGTCTAAGATAAAGACAAAACATTTCTGCTCTGAATACTGTTCTTCCATACCTTTTCAAAACTGAAATGTATTTTTTAGCCATGTGATTTACTAGCATAACGATAAAACAGAAATCACCATAAAGCAGAATCTGTACATTTCAGAAAACATTTTGAAAGGATAACATCAGAACCATGCTGAGGAAGACCCCCCCCAAGCTCTCCATGCATTGCACTAGTCATGCATTGACAAGTACTGCTCACCTGGTGCTATAGCATTATTTAGAATTAGGATATGAAATGCTCTATAATAATGCATTTATTTTGCTTTTCATTTCCCCTCAGTGCTCCTGCAAAAATACCAGCTTGCATCATTGCTGACTGCAGAGCCCAGCCTACTTAAAAACCACAAGGTCAAAGCCAGAACACCTGCTCTTGTCAAGGGAAGATACTCAAGGCATCACTTGTCGAGGGAAGACACTCAAGGCATCAGTCCAAATCTTTGCTGGTTGTCAAGTCAATTATAATACTCATCCCTTTGCCACTGCGTGAGAAGCAGCTCTCCTTTGTTATGCAAAGTAGTTATTATGCTGGCAATAATTTTGTCCCTTGTTTCTTTGTGTGGGCATTATTTTCATCAGTGCTCTTCTTCCTCTTTTTTTCAGACTATTCATAAAGACTTGGTGATTGCAACAAGCAATAGCATCTCCTCACTTAGTGACACTATTTTCTCCCTTAGGTGTTGGCTGAATATAGTTGTGCAGTCTGGGATCTGCACAGTGATTGATTAACATGCATTGAAACTGAGACAGAGATAACATTTTAGCCTTCAACAAAATATTTCTCAAGAAACAATACAGATGTTAAGGCTTAGTTACTGAAAGAGACACTGATGTGTTGCCTGTTTATTATCTTCTGTGAGGAGCATCACAAAAACCTTCCAGATTTTCTGTTCATCAGTGGAGTGATTACATTTTTAGTCATAAATAATTAAAATGTGTTCAGCACTGAATAAGTTTCCTTTAATTCAGCAGTGAACTAAACAGTTTGTCTGACTGTCAATATTAGTAATATTTGTGTATGACAAATTATATCCTGCTACTCATTCATACTATATCCTCTATTTTCCTCAAAAGCCCAAAAGTTACAGATTTCTTTGTACTTCTTGCTTACAGGGATAATTAATTATGCTTTTGAGAGCTGCTTTGGGACACTATTAATAATGCTTTTATCTTTGCAAACAGCAGACCTACAGAACAGATGTATTAAAGATTCCAATGATATGTGGCATGAATCTGAAGCCTAACTTACGTAGATTAGAGATCCAGCATAAGAATGTAAGGTTGTCTCCATTTCTACAGATGGCAGAACACAGAGTTCTAAATAAAAATACTGTTTGCATAATTTTAGCTTTAAATGCATCTTTTTGAAGCTATTTTTTGAAGGCTTTTTCATTAAGATTTGGTAAAATTCCAGTAATTATTGTGCAGAAGTTCTATCTCACTTGTTTGATTTAACCACATGACTATAATGAGGAGAATGATTACTTCCTAAAAATTAACGACTTATCTCACTCAGACTGTATTTTGTCTAAATTTTCATAGTCATTCTGAGATTCCCCAACCCATTCTTTACATAGGTGATATTCCTTAAAAGCAAGCAGAACATTCTAATTGTTTCCAAAACAAACAGTGAGACTCTCTTGGACCTGCTAAAAAAACAGTATAGGTGTTTAGAATGGTTATTGTGTCCACAGATTCCTCTCTGCTAAACAATGAGTTCCACAGAATTTTATAAAATTTTTATTATCTACCACAAAGCAGGATTTCCTCAGTAATTCTGCAGATTTTCTAAAACAAGTTTATACTTTATTCTTTTGTTTATATCCTGATAACGGTTTCACAAGTAAAAACATAAAAGCTTTCAGTTCAAAAGGCTGAGATGGTTTACACAGCCTGGAAATAAAATTTTACAAGCGGTTGTCTGCATCATTTGTGCATAATGTTGGTAATCCACTGCCTCTGTTTGGCTTGGTGCTCCATTCTTTGGTTATGAAGAGCCCAATTGTTTGTGGTTGCATATACCTTCATCCTTTGTTTTTCCATTTCCACTTTCCCCCTCTCCAACTTCTCAAGGAGAGATGGACCCCCAGTGACTATTGTCCATAGCCATAGCAGCTGTGAGAGAAGCAACTACAGAGAAACCATAGCAGGGTTTGGGATTGGGGTCAAGGGGGAAAGGTTCACTCAACACTGAGACTGGGGTGGCAGAGAAAATACAGTGGCTGTGTACCTTGATTTACTGTAGGACTGGCATAATTTTTCTAGTTTCAGTAGTGATAGACAGATATTGGTAGAGGAATATCGACTGCCACTACCTCAGCCTCCATGCAAATGCTCTCCAGACTGTTTTGCAGACTATATGTTCTGATTTGTTTGGGTTTTCTTTAAGGGTGGGAGGTAAATGAAAGCCACAGTGGGGTAGTTGTTGCTGTTGGAAGTGCCTGCATTAAGATTGGGATAGTATGTGCTGTGCAGTGATGTCCTGGAAGCACTTGGTCTCTACAACAGTACTCATAATAATGGCCAGACAGTTTCAGCAGCCTGCACTCTCCGCTGCTGTAGGCAACAAATGCTGATTGACTGCATTGTTGGATTAGGTAAGAGCTATGGATGTCACCTACCTGAACTTCTGTAAGGCCTTTGACATGCTCCACCCTAACATTCTTGCCTCTAAATTGCAGACATACGGATTTGATAGAGAAGGTATTGGCTGATGGCTGCATTCAACCAGTTACAGACCATGGCTCAGTGTACAAGTAAATACCAGTAAATTATGTTTCTTGAGGGTCCATACTGTGTCCAGTACTACCTAATATCTTCATCAGTGATACAGTCAGTGGGATTGAGTACACTCTCAGCAAACTTGCAGGGGAGACATAGCTGAGAGGTGTAGTCAATTTGCTAGAGGGAAGGGAAGCCATCTGTGCTTGTTTTGGCTAGGATAGAGTTTTCTTCATTGTAGCTATATGAGGCTGTGTTTTGTATTTGTGCTGAAAACAGTATTGATAATTCAGGGATGATTTCGTTCCCTCTGAGCAGTGCTTACACAGATCAAGGCCTTTTCTGCTCTTCACCCCACAACCAGCAAAGTGGCTGGGATGCACAAGAAGCTGGGAGGGGACAAAATCTGGACAGCTGACCCCAACTGGCCACAGGTCAGACCATGTGACATCAGGCTCAGCATATCAAATTGGGGTAAGGAGAAAGGAGGCATATTTTGAGTTTTGGCATTTGTCTTCCAAGTCACTGTTACATGTGATGGAGCCAATCTTGCCCAGAGATGGCTAACACCTCCCTGCCCATGGGAAAAGGTGAATTAATCTCTTTTTTTGCTTTGCTTTTCTGTAGTTTTGATTTCCCTATTAAACTGTATTTATCTCGACCCACTAGTTTTTTCCCTTTTAGTCTTTCAATTTTCTCACCCGTATTATGAAGAGGGTGGTTGGGGGATTAAGTGATAGCTGTGTGGGGCTTATTTGCTGACTAAACAAGACCTCTCTAGTGATGACAGAGGGGCCTTCACAGACTTGAAGAGTTGGCCTATATGAACATCCTGATGTTCAACAAGGGCAAGTGCAAGGTGCTGCACATGGTCAGGTCAATCCCAAGTGTCAATACAGACTGGGACAGAAATGAATTGAGAGTAGACCTGCTGAGACTTGTGGATCCTGTTAAATGAAAAATTTGGCATGGCTTTACAATGTGGACTCACAGCACAGAAAGCCAGCCATATCATGGGTTGGAGTGAAAGAAACATGGCCAGTAGGCTGAGTGATTCTGCCTCTCTTTTGTGCTCTGGTGAGATGCCACCTGGAGTACTCTGTCCAGCTCTGGGTTCCTCAGCATGGGAAAGATACAACACTATTGGAATGAAACCAGAGAAGTGCCGCAAAAATGGTCAAAGGGCTGGAACATCTCATAACGAACTTCTGAGATAACTGGTGATGTTCAGACTGGAGAAGAGAAGGGTCCAGGGAGACCTTATTGCCACCTTTCAATATTAAAAGCAGCTTGTAGGAAAGATGGAGGAATTTATTTCAGTAGGGTCTGTAGTGACAGGACAAGTGACAATGGTTTTAAATTGAAAGAGATCATATTTATATTTGACATAAGGAAGAAATTGTTTATGATGAGGGTGGAAAGGCCTTAGAACAGGTTGCCCAGACAAGCTGTGGATATCCCATCCACAGAAGTGTCCAAGGTCAGGTTGGATGGGCTGTTTGAGCAACCAGGTCTAGTGAAAATTGTCTCTGCTCATTTTAGGGAGCTTGGACTATATGAACTTTAAAGGTATTTTACAATCTAAACCATTCTGTGATTTGATGATCCTATATTTAACATATATGCCATTTAGGAGTGGGCTGAGGGAGAAGAAGGACCTAGGACAAGAGTGTCGGTAAAACATTAGGCTACTGGCTTATGGAGCATTCTTCATCTCTCTTACTAACATGTCTGTAACTGAAAATATAATGGTGCCTCCTGTCGTGGATCTAGAGAAATGACATACAAGCTAATGGTATTGCTCTGCATTTAGACTTCTGCCCAGAGAACAGGATTCAACTCCTTGTTCTTAATCATCCCAATAGCAATGGTTTATATAATAAATTCTATCACAGTTTTCACAGAGACAGATGAGGAATGATGGACACCTTTGGATATTAGATGAAGAATGGATATTTATCATATAAAAATCTGGACATTTCTGTATCAAATAGATGGCAGTAAAGCATTACACAGTTTAAAAGCCTAACTGTTGTATTTTTAGTATGGAAACCTTGAAAACTACAGGCCTTGATCTATGATGAATGATGCAGTCATTTTTGTACTGGAGAGTTAATGCCTTTTCTTGCTGTGCAGTGCTAATTTGAGGAAGGTTCATCCCAGACAGTCTAAAACATTTCTTCCTTTCCTTTTTAGAGCAGAAATACAATACCAACAAGAGAGTTTTACCAAGTATTTTAACTTTTTTTTGTAAGTAGTACAGTGACAGTAGTTACTGTCTATGATTGTGGGTGAAATTTTTTTGTCTTTCAGGTGGAAGCAAAACAACTTTTCCAGATAAAGAATAATTATGAAGTATTGAGTTGATCATGCCAACAATAGATAAGTTATGCTAAATTCTGCGTCAGCTCTTGGATTGCTGACTGGACAATAACCTTAAGGAAAAAGGCATCGTTATCTTTTAGTTCGGTGTCTTTGAGCAAAAATGGCATTAAAGCAAAGAGGACATTAAGTTCCCTGTAAAGAAAAACGCTACACAGCCAAGGAAATCCTTTTTAGGGATCTAACGTGTTCATTGTCTGGCTTGTTTTAATTTTCCTGGAAAGTGGTAAATAAGTATGCAATTTTTTTTCATAAATGAGACAATTAATTATCAGTAACCTCAGAGTTTACATGTTTGAGAACAGACTAGTTGGATAAAACAGCTTTAGGAAGGCAACTGTGCATAAAAGCAATAAATTAAACTAAAGTACAATTTAGCTAAATAACAAGCAGTTTTGCAGATCACAATAATTAATACATGGCTTGTGATAATGGAAATACATGAAGCGGTGGAAGGTTTTTCATTAGTGTTTTGTTTCATTGTTTTTTAATTAGGAATGTAATTTAAATATTTACATAAGGTATTTACTGACACTATCAGTGCACCAGTCTTGACAGTCATTGACCTAGATACTTTTGGGCACTAAAAAACCAGAAGAATTATCCACACAAGACTTTTGAATCCTAGAAGATATGAAGCCTTTAACAGCAATTTATTCTGCAAGTTTCTTAATAAAAGAGACAAATAATTCTTACAGAGTTCAGAAGGACTCATCATTGCCCATTGCTTTTGGTAAAAACTCTGCACTGTTGAGAATTATGTTTTCTTTGGCAATTTATAATAAGAACACATTTGAAGAGGGAAACAATATGGACTTCTGATTCTGTAAGCTGTCTGAATCCTGTGAATCTAAATTACTCAATTGTACAGCAGTTTGGACAGTTCCATCTTAGTTCCATCCATGCCTAAAAAACAGAGCTTGTGACTGTGCCTTTCGTTTTGACAGGTCAGACGGGCTGTTTAATATGACATAATGTTTCAGTATAACAAATTAAGGCCAAAACGAAAACATTTTGTATCTCATATTCCTCCCCAAAACTACAATAAGTTGAGGAGATTCCTTTGTATTTGTTATGTACTTGTTCTAAACTCTTTTCTGTGCCCCGTTAACACCAATTTAAGGGTAAGCAGTAAGCGCTCTGCTACCTTACTTTTCTCCTGATGAGCTACCCAGTTAATAGCCTGCCTGGTTCTTAGTAATGCAGATGGGAGCAAGTTATACTTAACACAACTCTGTGTCATGTTTTTCACATCTCTAGAAGGAAGATCAAAGCAAATAAGCTCATGTTCAGCTTTGACTTTTTACTGTTTTTTGACATCAGATTTTCTGACAGATTAAAATCAAACGACTGAATTTAACACTACTGTGAACTTGTTGCAATAAGAATTGGATCTTAGCGTAAACTACAGGAAAGGAAAGCTCCGTAGTTTCTCACTTAAAATTGTTACTGTGGGTCCTGAATATTTAGTGACTGAAGTTTAAATATCTCAGAATAACCTCAGGTCTTAAAAAATTATTTGAGACACCATTTTCAGGGCTTTCTACACAATCATGGTGTAAACTCTGTATGTTTATTGTGGTTTGTTTTAGAAATTGAATTAAATGGAGTTTATATCTTTATTGACTAAGAAAGATGAAGAATTTAGTAACATCTAAATTAATGTCATGAACTGTAAGGGGTACTTCAAACGGAGGTAGAGAGACCACTCAGAGGAAATTGTCCCATACATACAACTTCTAAGTGGCAAAACTAACTTATTAGAGCTAAACTGCTTTTCTGAATCAAGAGCTAAGCCTTTAATTATGCACTCTGTATTTCCTGTCTGTAAATTATCACAGAAGCATAGAATCGTAGAATGGCTTGGCTTGGAAGGAACCTCAAAGGTTATCTAGTTTCAACCTGCAAAAATAAAAGATACAGAAAATACACATGCACATACGTATATTAAAAAGCCATACAGAAATAAGTATCTGCCAAGCCAGATATAGGTTGAGAACGTCCCTTGGGTTTAGCTTGTACTAAAAAAACCAGACAAATTGGAAAGATGTCTTTAGAAGTGACATATGGCAGGTGTTTGCATATGTACAGCCAAGGAGCTCATTTAGCCCCTAAGGCAGAGAGATGANTCTTCACTTCTTCTCCTCAAGAAGCTGTAGAGAGCAACAAGGTCACCTCTCAGCATCCTTTTCTCCAAACCAGACAAATTCAAAGTCCTCACAGCTTCTCAGAGGACATTCGTTCCAGCCCTGTCACGATTTTGATTGCCCTCCTCTAGTCACATTCAATGTCACGTCCTTCTTAAATTGTGAGGCCCAGAACTGCTCACAGTGCTCCAGGTGAGGCTGTGCCAATGCTGAAAACAGCAGGATAATCACCCCCGCTGGACAGGTGGCNCTTGGCTTGGAAGGAACCTCAAAGGTTATCTAGTTTCAACCTGCAAAAATAAAAGATACAGAAAATACACATGCACATACGTATATTAAAAAGCCATACAGAAATAAGTATCTGCCAAGCCAGATATAGGTTGAGAACGTCCCTTGGGTTTAGCTTGTACTAAAAAAACCAGACAAATTGGAAAGATGTCTTTAGAAGTGACATATGGCAGGTGTTTGCATATGTACAGCCAAGGAGCTCATTTAGCCCCTAAGGCAGAGAGATGAATGAGTAACTCTTGTTTCAAGGTCATAAAGAAGTTAACCATAAGTGATGTCTGAGGAGGATTACGATGATTCATGGAACAAATGCTTAGCTGTTCTGATGACTGTAAGATCAATGTCAAATCTATGATTTTTAGTGTGTAGCCAGTTTACTAATTTTAGATATAGAATAACTCCAGATGGAAGGGACCTACAATGACCATCTAGTCCAACTAACTAACTAACTAACTAATTACCTCAGGGATGACCAAAAGTTATTAAGGACATTGACCCAAGGTTNTGATTTATATTTGTGCCAGGTGTTACTAAAGCCTGGGAGCAGAGTCCAGTTTGTGTTTATTAAACTGATGCCATTGATGATTGCTCAATGCACCTAACTATCCAGATCTGTGGAAGATTTCTGGGCTGAAGACACCTTTGGCCTGGGAAGGATGCAGCTGTGAGCATAGGAAAGTGGAGAAAAACAAGTCTATGGCCTTGCAGCTGCATGGGAAAGTAGAACAAAGAGGAAAAACAACTGAGAAAAACAGGATGTATTTTGAGTCTTGCCAGCATCGGGAGAGATGTGAACTACCTATCAGAAGATGGTCTAAGACTGATGGACAGAAGTGCTTGGCTAATAGAGTGTGGCATGTGTATATACATGGACAGATAAGAAAAAAGTATAAAAGAGAAGCCTTCTGTTAATAAAATGTTTCTGGTCGTTGCTCTTGGTTCTTGCAGTGTGTCTGTGTCTCTGTGTGTGTGTGTGCTCAACGCTGCCGCACGGATCCTTCTGGAAGGCCTCCTGTCCCATGAGAGTGTCAACACCACCTCCTAGTTCAAAATCATCAGCAAGCTTACTGATGGTGCACTCAACTTCTGCATTCAGGTCACTGACAAGTATATTGAATAGCACAGGCTCTAGAACTGAGCCCTGAGGAACACCTCTGGTGACCTGTCTCCAGCCAGGTGTAGCCCCATTCACTACAATCCTTTGAGCTCTGCCCTTCAGACAGTTCCTCACCCAGTGCACCTACTCATTCCACAGTTGGACAAATTGTCCAGAAGGATGCTGTGAGGGACAGCATCAAAAGCCTCCATAAAGTCCAGGAAAAATACCTCTACCAGTTTCCTTTTTTTCCATTAGGTAATGAAAGTTTCCATATCTGTCTTTTGAGGATGTTTGTGAGTGCAAGATAAGACATCAGATTGCCTCCCCATTGGGTCACTCTCTGTGTCTGTCCCTTTCAGTCTGTGAAAAGTAATTTTAGAGAAACTTACTGTCTTCTTAGTTTCATCCACCTTATTTCTGACCAAGGGGCCACTGCTCCATAAAGGACAATGATCTGGGAGTCAAGCACAATAACAAGGCAGATGAGAGCAGGAATCTCACTGTAAAGGAGGCAGGATGTTGACCTGCAAGTCCAGGTCAGTATTAGTGCCAGAGGCAGAGATCAGGGTCAGACACAGCCCACTGTATGTTCAGGATGTGGTCTCATGGATTTGGATGTTTCTGTTTCTGACAGGCATCTACTGTTGCTGAGTGGATGCACTGGCAAACTTCAATCATGGCTTGTTCTTGTTCTTTGTTGCTGTTAGTGTCTACTGATAAAGACTATAACAATCATTATGGAAATCTTTGACAAATAATGGTATGACTCAAATTAAAGGAACCAGTAGGAACTTCCTGAAGACAACAGATGCTTTGAGAGATAGTACTGTTAAAACTCGATTCCCCATCAGACCTTGGGTAGGTATCAGTTACTCAAGAAATAGCAAAATCTTAAACCACTCACTCTCATCTATCAGAAAAGCTGTTACATATATGGTTTTTGATAGGGCTTGGAAAAAACTTGTGTTCAGGGAGTTGCTGTTTCTGTTGAGGCTTCTCATCTTTCTCTCTCATTGAAGGCAAGCAGCATTGCCTCACAATGCTATCTACCATGCTTTGACCAATTTGGTGGACATGCCCATCACACAGGTTTTTGAGCCATCCTGCAGCATAGAGACTCCTTAGTACAAGCAATGTTTCTCTGTTCACTAGTCACAAATGGCATGTCTGAACAGTCTCTTTCTGAAGAGAAGGGCAATTCTGTGCTCACCTCATTACAGTGTTTTCCCTCTAAAACTGGAGGTTATGAAAACTTTAAATTTATTTCTTACTCTCTGGGTCTTCTGTTTAGTTGTAAGGAAAAGCCCAATTACAAATGCTTCAGTAATCACATAGAGGATTCCATTTTATGGATGGTTGAACTGGAAAATAAAAAATCATTACCTGTGAAATATCATAATTAAATTCTTGATGACAGGGTCAAATGTATTTTTTAAAGTAATGTTTAAAAGAGATTATAGTTTCAAAGGTGATTTTCTTTTCTTTTCATAATTTCCAAACATAATTCTCAGTGGAACTAACATCTTATGAAGGTTAATGTGCTCTTTTCAAGTTCAGCAGGTGTTAGACATGTATGTGGAGCATGTAGTTTGGAACTGAACACATGAAGATTTTACCTGTTGCAGAAGAAGCACAGAAATCTGAATCTTGAGGCACATTTGAAGACCATGATTTTAAAAAGCTGTTTGAAAAGTAAACTTCTCTAACATTTGAAAGGATGCTCTGGTCTCCTTTGAAAAGTACACATAAATCTGGCATTTCTTCTCAAAAAAATTACTTTCCTGAGGATATTAAATATCAGGGTTTGTGATTTTAGAAACTGTTTTTTGTTGCTGCTTTATTGTTGTTAACAATGCCAATACAAAGAGATATGAGTGTAATATCTGTTCCCTTGTACCACCAAGAGAATGACCAAGACAGTTGTAGTCAATGAAAGCTCTACAAATGATTTCCATAAAGGAAGGAAAAAAAAAATGTTTTCATGGGTGTCACAAGTACACTGGAAAGCATTTTTGCAGAGCTCTGAGAGTATACAAACTATTAAAAAAATTTCTTTATTACACGACGAGAGTTGGCCCTCCTGTACTGTCAGCATCTAGATTGTAGTGACAGAAGGCAATGGAAAATATGAGTTTATTTGAAAACCAAGCAGGTCAGAAGAAGATACTGTAGGGCAAAAGTAGCCATGGAACCACTGTATTTTCTGACTGTAATTTACAGAGTGACATTATCTTACTAATAATTTGGAATATTTATTAGTAAGTTTTGCAGTCATTAATAATAGAAGAAGCAATCATCATCATCATTATCTTCATTAATTTCTTCTTATCATTGAATCATAGAATAGTTTGGGTTAGAAGGGACCATTAAAGGTCACCTAGTCCAATCTCCCTGCAATTAGCAGGGACTTCTTCAACTAGATGAGGTTCCTCAAAGCCTCATCCAAACTGGCCTTGAACACTTCCAGGGACGAAACATCCACTGCATCTCTGGGCAAACTGCACCTGTGTATCACCTATCTAGCCTCAACCTACCCTTATCCTGTTGTCCTGTTGTCCTGTTTTTGTCCTTGTCCTACTAAAAAGTCTGTTCTCACTTTCCTTAAAAGCCCATGATAAATATTGAAAGGTGGCAATAAGGTATTTCTGGGGTCTTCGCTTCTCCAGGAAGAATGGTCCCAGCTCTCTCAGTCTTTATAGGAGAGGTGCTCCAGCCCTCAAATAATCTTCAGGGCTGGATTCACTGGGTTCACTTCAACAGGTCCATGTCTTTCCTGTGCTGAGGAACCCAGCATGGAAAACCATACTGCAGGTGGGGATTCACCAGAGCACAGTAGAGGGATAAACCCATCTCTCTCACCCTGCTGGACATGTTTCTTTTGATGCAGCCCAGGATATAGCTGGCTTTCTGGGTTATGAATGTACATTGCCAAGACACATCCAGTTTTTCATCCTCCAGCATCCCCCAGTCCTTCTTAATGTGTTGCTCTTGATCTGCTCATTCTGCAGCCTGTGTTGATATTGGGGGTTGCTCCAATCCAGGTGCAGCACCATGCACGTGGCCTTGTTGTACCTCATGAGGTTGTCTTGGGCTCCTCCTTAAACTTGTCCATGTCCCTCTGGATGGCATCCTGTCCCTCGGGAATGTCAGCTGCACCACTTATCTTGGTGTCATCTGCAAACTTGCTGATGTTTCACTTGATCTGGCTTTCAGCATATCATTGATGAAGATATGTCACCTTAAATCTGCAAAAGTAAATCCTTTCTGGCCATCCCGTGTCACCTCAGACAACTAGATTGCTATCTTCTATATCCTGTGGTTTGGCCTTTGGTAGGAAATACTTTAGTTAGAGCAGCTGGTCCTTGCATATTGCTAAATTAATATTAATTTAGTAGCAGCTTTGAGTCTTCAGTATCCTTTACATTTATGTCAGTAACTTTACAGCAGTTTTGTCATATTTTGGTTACATCTATCTGTCTTCTAGTTAACCTACAATTTTTTTACTAGAGGTCAGTTCACCAGTCCTTCACTCTTGGAATACCAATGAGGTCAGTGGAGATATTTCTGATTTATACTGTCATAACTGAGAAAAAAAGCAAATCATGAAGTCTGCAAAGGTGTCACCACTAACATATTGTTTGAGGAAAATGGTGACTACCTAAAAATAGTGCCTTGTGGGAGACTTTTGCCTATTTTCTCTAAGTAGGTTTATTCAGATTTAAATGGAAAGTAGTGTGAACTCTAGGGCCAGACTTCGTAAAAATTCTGGTCCTTAAAGTTGTAGACAGTTACTAAGCTGGTCTTTGAAAACTTCCCTATAGTCTCTTTTCGACCAAAATAAAGTGTGCTGGTATACAGCTTTGGTTATTTTGAAACATTCACATGGGAAATTGCTTCATCTTTAAGAACCTCGTCATGTTTGAAGTGGTCCATTATGATGTCTCTGCAATACTTTGTTAGTGTTCTAATGTCATAGGATAAAATTACATTACAATCTCAGATTTCATGCTCTGGAAAAGAGACTTTTAAATATTCTCATAACCATACAAGAATGTTTTTCTGGAAGCTTAGGAATATACTCTTGGTAAGTTCAGAAACCACCTCTAGTCGTTGACTTTCCAGTGCCAAAGGGATGAATGATTAATTTTATATACAATGAAAGATGGCACAATATGTGGGGTTTTTTACAGGGAGAGCATGGTTGCTGATTTTATGGTATGAATGTGGCAGGACTGTATTGAAAATTGACTGAAATAATCAATTTTAAAAGAACCCAGCAATTTTCACAATAAATCCTTCTCATAGCTGTGTTAACTCTTTAAGGCAGAGACAGTAATTTTTCCTTTGCCTTTGCACTATAGGTTGTGTGACATTCCATCAGTAGTATAGAAAAAATAAACTGCTGTAACAGTAGGGTGCAAAATTACTGACTGTGTTTCCTGTCCTTCCCTTGTATTTGGACTAGAAAAGATGCAATATCCACACTGCCTGGGGCGTGTGCCCTTGACTTAAAAAGGTATAGGGATCTTGTGCAAAAGTACTATAAATATATTTTTAAAAGGCTTATAAACAATTTAAATGCTGCATTTTATTTTTTTCTGGAACATAGTAAGGTCAAAACATCAGATAAATTTAAAAGTTTTTGACTTACAATGCTTACTTAGTTTAAATTTACAAATATGCATTTTGTTACTGACATTTTCCCAATGTAATTTCAAGCTTTGCTACCACTACAGAGAATTTCAGAAAAATATTGCTTTTGGAGAATTTTGAATTGGCTTGGCAGTAAGGTAATTCACTTGCAAGTTTTCAGGCATCAGGAATTAGTATTAGAGCTGATGCATTGTCAGGTTTATTTTCTGAACACAGATGTTAGGATAAAGATCTTTTCCTGGAAACAACGTAATGACTCTTTATATCTCTACTAATCATATCTTAAGGAAGAAAAAAAGAAAAATAAAATTAGCAGAGAGGGGGAGAGAGAAACTTATTTAAGATTCAAGGTTTTGAGCTCTTGTTTCACATCATGCTAATGAAATCTGAGTAAGACTGCCCAAATCAAGCACTGTATCTACAGGTCCAAAACAAATGTGTTGTATCTTAGAAATGCATCCTAATTCATAAAGGAACTGCACAAGATCCTTTTAGGCTTATGGGCATATTTCTCAAAACAAAAGTCTTTTTCTGTAGTAGGAATATACCCTTGAAAAGTCTGGAGGAAGGCCCCAGGGCAGAAGAGGCCAAACTGTCTGTCTGTGGGCATGAACATTGTCACTCCCCAAAGCAACTGCAGAATAAATGCATTGGGAGAAATGTTCTCTGAGACATGGCCTGACAGCCTAAGTCTGTCAGTATGTAACAGCAGCATGTGAAGAATAATAAAACTGAAAGCTGCAGACAGTGTGTATAGCGGTCAGCAAATATAGTGAGATAAAGAGAAGCTGGAGAGCAAAATGTCCAAGGACTGTCTGGCATGGTCAACTTCTATGATTTTTGGCAGCTTTGTTTGTTCCAGGTTGCTGATTTTTTTTTGTTTGCTTGCTTGGTTTTGTTTGTTTCATTGTTTGGTTTGTTGTTTGTGTTTGGTTTTGTTTGTATTTTCTAAACTCCATCTTCTATCATTACACTTTCCAGATCTCCTTATATCCAGTCTAAGTGAAATGTATGTAGTCTTTGGCATATTCAGACCAGATATGAAGTCCTCCTCTGGATGGTATTTATTGTATATATGTTGAAGAAACCTCCACTAGCTGAGCATATGGCAGTGAAAAAGGTCTGTTAATATCTGCCAGGAAATGTCTTTTTGAGTGATGTAGTTATACATCAGTGTTACCTTCACATTCACAGCTTAACTTTTCAGTCACTAAAATTATGTGGTGGCAGAAATCTTTATTTTTGCATTCCAAAGATTGGTAGCAAGCTGTGGACAGCATTGGGAAGAGGGGAGGGCCATGTCAGAGTAAGCATCATGAGTCCTCTAAGTACATCTGAGCAAACATGACCTGGTTCCAAACTCAGGTCTTGGCTTGCTGTAGCCTCACTCAGTTCCTGCCGAAGTGTGGCACATAAATACAAACAGGCATAAATTTAACTCTTAAATCTCTCCCTCCTATTTCTTACTGACTCTGAGGTCCTGTGGCAACTTCTTCAAAATTTTCTGTGTTTTGCTTCCACACAGGGAGTGTCCCCGACCTTGGCAGCCATGAGAGGTGAAAGCTCTCACCCACCCTCCTCAGCCCGATCGGGATACTTCCTTTCACTCAGTATTTATACTCCTCAATCCTTTTTGTCTCTCACACACGACACGAGTCACATCTTCACATTCTCATCAGTGTCACTGATTATTTTACCCATTAACTCCCCTGCCTTTTTTACCATCTTCTAGACCTTCCTTGTTTCTGCAGCCCTTCACTGACACAAAGGTTAGGGAGACTTGTGGCAGCTCACTTGAGACGGCTGTGCAAGAAGACTTTCTAGAAAGAGAGAAGCAAATAAATAATATTCTTCCAGTTCTCACTTCTGTGTCCTCATGATGATGGTATCTCTTCTGGAAGCATAGAAATATCAGAATATTGAGAGAAATTCCCATTAAGTGTGGGAATGTTAATTCTGTCCTGAACTGTTTCCCTTCAAGAGCTTTTCTCCTTCCTTTATTGAGAAATACTCATTTAGTGTAGTTCAGTATTATTGCAACTTTTCCTCCTGTCTTTCCAACTGCCTTGTGTTTGGGCAAGATACCAAATTCGTTAATTATGCAAAATCCTTCCCCTGAGGAAAGCCTGAAATTGATTTAGGTTTAAAGCAGATAAAGGCTTCAAAAGTAAATAAGGCCTTCAAGATCCAGCCTTTTAAAAAATATTTTCTTTTTTTTTTCTTTTTTTAGCATATTTTTCTATCTTTTTTTTTTCTGAGAAATGAGACGTGGCTTTAAGAAGGTTCCAGTAGTAATTTCCAGGCTACAGTCTAAAACTCAAACAGCTAACTCTGCAAAACATAAGAGCTAGTACAAATCTTCCCAAACTTGGAAAGAAAACGGTGCATTGCTGAAGCTCAGTTGCAAAATATTCATAGCTGGCTTTAAGGTAACTGCCTGCCAGCAGATGAATGTTTTGACTTGTACCAATTCTTCTCATTAATAGGAATGAAAAAACATACAGAATGTAAGTTTCAGCTTAGTGCATGGCTGTATTTTACATGCTGATTGTGTGAGTTTAATCTGAAAAACAATTACTTCTAAAATTGCTTCTGCTTCTGCCCTTTACTGTGGGTTGTGCTAGAAGTTTGCTTTAATTCTACTAATATTTGAATTAGAAGGGTACAGCATACACTGGGCACTTATTTCACAATCAGATTTGTTTCTTGTTGTACGTTCTCACATCTTCTATTTCTTCATAATTCATCTGATCAGAAAGTACTAATTATTTTATGCCAAAAAATGTCTTTTTGAGATTCTCCATTTAGCAATTTTTTCCAAAATCTAAAAGGATTTTCTGAAAAAATGTGTCTAAATACAGAGCAGATGTTTCTTCTTTTCCCATGTGAAAATCCATGTTGTAGCTTTACTCTGGAGTTGAAGAGGCAGGCATGTGGCTTTGGGACAGCCAGACAAGCCAGACTTTCCTGGGTCTCTATGTAGGTGAGGATCTGAGGATCCAAGGTTTCAAGAGCTGAATCCCTGACACCATTTGGCTGCTGACATTCCTTTAGGGAGACAACAGCTGTGAGAGTTATTGGCTTACAGGTATTCTGCTGTGGAGCTGAATTTCTGGCCTTTAAAGAGTTGATGCTGACTCCAAGGCATCCAAATCATGGAAACCCAGCATGCCACCTTGAAGACCCAGATATAGTTTCTGAGGAAATATGCATGATAATTTTTCAGAGCAGCAGCAGGGTTGACGTGTTCCTGAAATGATACAGCTTCTTATATCAGCATTTCCCAAACAGTTTCTACGTAAAATTCTGAGGTTTTTGAAAATGTTGAAAATCCTCTCTTGCCTGAAACAACCATTTTTTTTTTTGAGAGGTGTTCCATATATAAAGTTTTCTCCTAAATGCTCCTATCTCTTGATAGTCCTCAACAGACAGAGCAGAAATGGTGTTGTGTGATGTATTGTTTAAAGACAGAAAATGAATCTTGTCTCTTTACATTTTACTTTAAATGTCACTTACTTTGTCTACTAGTGTCTTTGTTACTGAATGTCACTTTCTGATCTTTCAAATCAACGTATTTACAATAACTAACAAAATAAAAAAGGATTAACCTCCCTACATCCATAGTGATCGAGTATAAAATAATAATAGTAAAATAATAATAAAAACCTTCCACATTACGTGAATTTTCTGAAATTATTTAGATGTATTTATTTACTATTTCTGCATTTTTTTGTAGCCTGCTTATAATGAGAAATGTTAATGAATGAAAATTTGAGAAGTTGGAGAGTAGATTCATTTGCTTTGAGACAAGGACAAGTGAACTAAAACAAAATCATCCAAAGATATTTAACAAATAATTTTGCAGAACTCAAAATGTGCCTCTGAGGTATATTTCTTACTGGAGGCTTTTAGTTGTCCTTAAAACTGTCATGCAGCTTTGTGTGCTCTGTTCCAGCTAGAAGCTGGCATTTGACAGATAATGATAACTTTAAAACTTGCAGCCCTCAAAAAACATCCCTACATCCTCTTATCTCCCACACCACATCTACTTGCTTTCGCTTGTTCTAATGGCACTTTTCTCCCATTTCTTCAAAGTTGAGCTCTACCTTTACCCTTGAAAAATGTGTTTTCAAGATACAGTCCTGCAAAGGAATTTGAAATGTCTGTGTAAGACTGTGGTCTTTAACTTTTAACAGCTTGCTTTGCATTTTGTCCTGAATTAGCTCTGTTTCAGGTCTTCAAGGGCAAAATGAAAATCCCTTTCAGGTACCAGGCTTTTTATTGAAAATTTCACAGGACCTCTTTCTGCAAATAGTATGATACCACAAGAAAAGAAGATAAATGAATCTGTGACGGTTTAGTGGTGAAATATGAATATCTGTGGAGCATCTTAGCCAGAGAATTTTTTTTGTTATAACACTGGGAGAAAGATGCTGCTGTTGAACATGGTGTTTAGCACATTGCCGCATATCTTGTTCATTCTGGAAAGGATGCAAACTAAGTCAGTCACTGTTTTGAGTTTTGTTGTACTAGAAAGGTGGCATCAGTCAGGACCTCTACAAACATCTGCTTTGCCCACATGACAAAGGACTATAAAGATTTCCTAGATAAAGCACCCCAGTTTCTGTCCAAATGACTTTTTTATTATGATTATTTTCCTAATTACAATTAATTTTTATCAGTACCTTGAAAAACTTACTTTTCATTTTAGTGGCTTTTTCCTCATGGTAGTTTTTATTTGGTTGGTTGTTGCTAATTGGCTGTGATAATTCTCACTGACATGCTAAACTTCTCATGGTAGATCCAGAAAAGCCAAGAAGGGTCCCAAATAATTTTTCTTTACTCCTTATTTTGCTGAAAGTGGCCTTATGGCTGCAGAGCACAAGGTCTGGAAGGCGCTGGTGGCTAGGTGTTGTGTTTGTGTAAAACAAGACTCAGTGAATAGAAAGTGGGAATTTCAGGTCAGAAGAAATAAGCAGTGTGAGAGCACTAGTGGGCAGGGAAACTGGTCTTTTTGGGTTCCTCAACACTGCAAGCTTGGCTTGAGAGTGAAAAATCATAGTCCTTGTTCATCACACCCATCCATGTGTATGGCAAGCTGATGGGAGGGTATTGCTGCAATGTAGCTTCTGCAAAACTGTCTGAAGGTTTATAGATGTGTTAGAACAAAAACAGTGTCAGGTTCCGCTTCCCTCAGGAAAATTTCGGAGTCTAGATGAGTGGAGAAGACCCATCAAGAAGGCTCCCTTAGCAAAGGCATTCATGTAATGCAGGTTGAAATTGGAGATGCTGCAGCTGTGATGGCCACCGTCTTGATTTATGCACTGGGGAGTGAACTGAAAAATACTCAAAGCTCAAACACACTGCACTTGCTTGAGCAAACTTAATTTTGATGGGGCTTTAACAGATTCCTCTTCTCTGAGCTGCAGACAAGGAGACAATCTGTGGGACATGTTATAACCTGGGTTATAGACTTCCTCAGCTCATGGAAAATCCAGCCTCACTATTCTCAGCCTATCTCCATCCTTATCACACCTCTATTTGTCCATTGGCCTGTTGATTCTTGAAGGACATCAGAAAAAGCAGGGACAGGTTCAAACACACAGGTGGGCTCTTGTGTACTAGCACTGGCTTCCCACCATGGAACAAGTTCTCTTTCTCAGTTCAAGAGGAATTTGCTAGCTTCCTCTGTTTTCCTTCCCATGCTGAAGTCTCTGCTCTGGAAATCCAGAAGAGCTTGGTTTCCCTAGACTCCCACTGGAGTCCACAGGAATAGAAGGGCTCATAGTTATCAATATAAAGCTCATTATGTTTTCACCTGAAATTTCTTGAAAACTTTACTTCAAACTGTTTCTTATGAGGAGAAAGATTAAGAATGTTAATCTTTTCTTTCTAGACAAGGATGACAGTGAGTTAATTTTGTATTTATGTATGTTTTCATATTTGCAAATCTTTAGAAATTGTGTCTGGGCCCAAAGTTTTCACAGAAGTTGGCTTAAGGGTTCAAATTAAAACCAAGATGTGGATTTGTCTGAAGTTTAGGGATGCTAAGGAGTTTTTCAGGCCTGAAATGTCATCCTTGATTATAGTTGATTTGAAACTTCACCTGAGAATGAAGGAATGTGTTTAACTACAAAATATTTCCATCAATGGAGTTTCAAAGCAAGCATAGATTGAAGAATCATTGGAAGAAGCCAAGAAGCAGATATGTGTTTTACTTTAAAATCTTATATTTATTTGTTTTTAGATAATAGACTTCCTAAAAAGAGGACAACAACCTGTTAAGTCAGCACAAGAAGGCCTGCATTTGTTTCTGCAGTGTGATGGAATAAGAGACTCATGAAACAGAAGAAAGAACTGAGTAAAGAATGAGTAAGCAATTGTAGGAGAGACAACTTGTCCCCTAGTTTGTTTTGTCGAGCTTTTATAGACATGGCCCCATGTGTAAAATGCTTCTGCATTAAAATGCTTCTGCTTCTTTATTTACTTTAAATGGTCTTGATTCTGAATTCATAACATAGATGTCATGTGTTTGGGTTTAATTCTTGCCCTAAACAGCTCTTGAAATACTGGGGCCTATGTATAATAGAAGTGAACCTAAATGAAAGGAAGTAACTATTTTTGCAAAATTTATTACTGTGAGAATAATGTAATATGTACTAAAAGCTGTTGTCATAAAACAGTCATTGTGTCTGCAATATTGATGATCTCAGGGTGACAGACACCAATTTTTAACAGGTCAGAAGCAGACAAAAAAGTCTAAAACCTTTAACTTCTGGAAATTGCAAGGCAAATTTAGGAATAAGACATTTCAGTGTATATAGAGTTATGTTTCTGATAAAGAGTAAAATCTGTGCATCAGTCTATCTTTTGTTGCCATACTCTGTTAATAATATAAAAAATTTGGGAAATTTGGATGCAATCCTATCCAGATGCCACCATACAGACCCATTTCTAGTAATTAGGAAATTCAGATCAGAACGGACATATCTGTTTACAATTCAATTCCACAGAGTGAGACACTCAGATTTCTCTAGAGGAAGTTTTCAAAGCAGAGGCCAGAATTCAGTTATGAATACAATAGCACCTTAAAAAGTAGGAAGTGCCACCTGGTGTCAGCTGCAACAGTTTTCTGTCCTTCAGGACTAGATTTTCATTCAAACTAAATTTCTTAAATGTGGAAGGCTTCATAAGTATATAATTTCTTGTATTTATACCTATTTAGCTTCTGGTTTCAAATACATTTATGTTCAACAGCAAAAGTGAGTCCTTGATTTGGGGGTAAGATTTCTGTTAGAAGAATGACATTGTATATATATTTTCATCAAAACCAAGAGCACACAACTATTTGTCTAGGCTTGGAAGCATGAAATGTTCTTCAAGGTTAATTGTTTAGCTATTAAAACTAATTTTCTTTCTTGTTTATAAAGCAGAAACACACTAATATGCTAAACAGTCTCACATAGTCTGTAGTAAAGATGATCTACTGAGTAGTAAAAAACCCCAAAAGTATGATATATGAGGGTCACTTGAACCAGTTTTTTCCTAGCTTGTCTTCTAATTCGATTCTTATATGTGACCTTAAGGTCCCACATCTGGGTTTTCACACTTCTAATATCCTTACTTTTAATGTATTTTGAAAATGGAGAGAAAGCTACTATGTTGGGGCATTGTACAGAACTGGTTTTAGCTACAGTTAAGGTAGGCAATTGCCTATGACTATTGGTTTTCTGGGCCAGGCATGGTCCTGATGTCCGCTTGCTCTGTGCTGGAAGAAAAGAGGAACAGCAGCCTGTGCTGCCTTAACAGTTGATGTCTGCTGTCTGATTTTGTGCTTTGGATGTCGAGGGATATGTTGGTGAATACCTGCATTACCCAAGACACCTCAATTCCTCTCTCTGTCGTGTTGCTGGCTGCAGAAGCTGCTAGTATTTAATTCAGGGTTAGCCATCAGTTTTCCTGCCCTGGTCTTCTCTTTCCTCATTCTTCATAGTGGGAGCATGTCAGCTCTGGCCCTAGCTTTGGTTTTGACTTTCTATGATTATGAGAGAGAGTAGTCAGCAGGACAGTACTAGTATGGGGAATGAGGTTTTTTCAATGCCCGTTCATTGGACTAGCTTTTGGGGGGAAATAGTATGTTAGGAGTAGTCATTGTTGGCTAAGGGTGGTGATTAGGAGCCTATGTGTGATGATCTTAGTTCATAGGAATTTGGGAGTGAATAGGAAGGTTGTGGGGAGGGAGAAATATGGCTGGAATAGCTTTAAGGAAATAAAACAACAAGTTGCTGAATTGGGCATCATGCAGAGCTGTGCCTACAAGGCTCAATTCAGTTTAATCTGCATTAAAATTTCATTTTTGCTGCCAATTACTGAATATCTTCTATTCTTTCTAAATCTCAATGCTTGCTTAGGTGTGGGGCTGTGAATTGGCAGGAAGTTTGCTCTGAATTTGCTCAGGATAGCAGGATGAGAAAGCACTGAAAAGTAAGTGCTATGTAAACAGTAGGTCATTTACACCTCTGGTGTATTTGAAGATGCTTGTATGTTTTTTTCCTCACATTTGTGTCAGAATGCTGCCTCCCTTAGTGTGTGTCATCCATCCCCACAGAGGGTATGGGGGAGGTTGAAGTGACAGTTACCACTTGGAGGAAGGGAAAATAATTTGCTTAAGATTGGAAGTGCTCATCTGGAATTTATTGTGTTATATTTTGTTAGCACATATATTAAAGATTCAAGAAGCTTGGATCAAATAATACTTTCACAACACGTTTGTTGATACCTTGGTATCTTTGAAACTCAAATGGGCTTAGTAGCAATCTATTTGTATTTGAAATGTGCACTACAAAAAATATATCATGTTAGCCAAAGCAATGAACTGCAAAGCAACTTTATATAATAATGTCAAATGTTCTACCTTAGCTTCTAATGACAACTGCTCTTAATTTTTTCTCTTTTTCTTTTAAAGTTGTTCCTTCAACTGTCCAGAACTGGGATTCTTCTGTGGGTTTTCTTGTCTTAGTTTCTCATGTTTAACTCAAGTGATCTTCACTTTTCTTTAACAGTTTCAAAGCAACTTTTACCTATTCGAAGGAAAACAAGTTTCTGTGCCAGCTACTTCAGTTGAATCAACAGGTTCAGAGCAGAACTGAGGCAGATAAAGAGTGGTTCAGTCTGCACAGGGCTCAGTCAATGAGGAAAACAGAGGCACAATTACATAACAGACTGCAGGATATTATCAGTATTCAGGACAAGGTAAGATCAAGGGGCCCAGAGAAAAACATGTTAATGGGAAATGAAATTTACTTTTTATCTTTCCTTATCAGTACAATAGTGTTGGCATTTGGCCCTATCTTTCCTCAAGGTGAGTGCAACCTGCATTTGTTAGATTTGTTGCAATAAGAAATGTGAACTGGAGAGGCATTGTAAGATCTGATATGAAGGCTGAGCATGATAAGCATGAACTTAGATGAAACAATCTAACTTTGTTATCAAAAGTTATCATTATCAAAAATGCTAATTCTTATCTGAACCTAGAGGACTGTGCTGGCATCTCCTGCATGTGAAATAAGTCTCATCAAGAAACATGATCCCACTGACCAGACTGTATGGTCTTATTTGTTGTTTCTTAGCTGTTGAGTCTAAATTTTTGTTTCTTACTGCACAAAAATAACAATTTTTGATATTGCAAAGTCAGGTTCACAAAACTTAGTCTTGTGTTGAGGCAGTTTCTCATCACAATCTACTCTTCTGTTTGGTTTTCCTTTCTTTCCTCAGCCCTTTGGCAGGTGAACAAAATGGACTGTTGCATGCCTCATGAGCTGCTATTTGGTAATTTCTATATTTTTTTCAGGGTGTATAGTTTAATTAGTTATTGAATAGCATTCAAATGCTGGTTTGAAGACAGATGATGCAGATCTTGTTTAGAATACATAGGTGCATCTTAAAACACCAGTAAATCTCAAAATTCCTGAAAGTTCAGGGGATATTGTCACCCTGATTTTATAAAACTGAGGCACAGACGCAGCTGAGTAACTAAGACACACAATATGTTTTTCAGAGTACTTAACTGTAGAAGTTACTGTATAAAAACTGCAATTAAATATTGTATTCAATTGTAGGTTGGAGTACCTGTTCTTCTTTAGTTCAAACTTCAAAGAAACACAACTCTAGAAAATGTAAAGTCTACAGGAAGGTATCACCTAGTCAATAAATTGCTTGTGTAGTTGGAATTACTCTGTAAAACTGCATGACAGAGCAGTAAGAAAATTTCCAATCTTATAATCATTAAACTTCCTAATCTTCTCCTGTTCTAATTAGAATCTCATTTTGTAATTTTGAATTTAATCTTCTTTATCTCTTTAAAGCATAACACTGGTTCTTTCTCACAAGTGCGGAATTAGGGAGAGATTTAGTACAAAAGTAAAATACAGTCATGCAACTCTTTTATGGCCTCTTTCTAATTTGTCAGAGTGTTTGGGGGACAGAAGGTTTGGGACAACCTAGATAAAGTGAAAATACAGATTACGTAACTCCTCTGTAAATTAAGCTGTAAGAGCATATGTAGTATGTTTGTAAGTTTAGAAAACTTGTAAACTGTAGCCTGGAGACAGCAAGGACAGCTTGGAAGAGCAGAAGGCAAAGTGGAGATCATTTGAGAACTATGTGCTCTACAAATATCCATGATGCTGACACTGTACCTCAGACTAGTCTGTGAGCACAAGGCAGGGTTATCTGCATGTATCAATCAGTTATTAAACAATTTAGGGATTTCTGAGTGATAATGCACGTGTGCTGACTTGAAAAAACATGGCACAAATGCATATTTGTATTGTGCTGTAATTGGCTCTGATGTCATTTAATGTAAGTAGGGAATAACTCCACGACATTAGAAACATTGAAGCATTTAAAAGTTTTCTGAGGTGAGGGCCAGGCTCCGTTGTCTTTTTCTATCTGGAGCACTTGTTGCATTAGAAATAATGTATTTGAGTATTTAAAAGTTTTTATGAACGTCCTTTGACGACTCCACCATAATGTGATAAACACACAACAAAGCTCGCTTGTTACTGCTGTGATTTGGGAGTTTGTGCTTATCCCTGTGTACACCAGTATATGTGAAAGGGTATGAGGCATTGGGGATCCATCTCTGCATTTGTCTGTTTAGAAATTCATAACATCCTGTGGCAAATGCAAACTTCTGTCTTATTAACTATTTACACTTGGATTACTCAATTATTTAGGAAAAGAGTGGTTCAGCTCTTTTAGTGTGTAAATATTAGATGTTTTTATGTAGTAGCCATTAATTTGGCAGTGCAGAAATGTGTACAGTTGTGCTTTGTTTTCTATCTGTGTTGCTGAATTGCATGCTTCTTTCTGCATGAGACCTATCAGAGGTTCTGGACCTGGATGTGACTAACAAAAGGCTTTGTTTTATTTCAGACATGAAGAGTACACTGAACACTAGCATGCAATGAAGCCTCTGCACCGCAACCACTACACTCACAAAACTGCTGCTGATGTTAGGGAAATTCTGAATTCAAGTTTTGGTTTTGAGGGCTGCTATATAATTGCTCTCTGACTTGTTTGAAGTCAAGAATTTTAAGTACTTGTCTTGATTTTGAGATGAACTGATGCTGGAAAATGTAGCTGGTTTTGAACAGCCTAGCATTTAAAGGTTCTGCACTTTAGTTAATAACTAAATTTGTAGTTAAAACAGGTTTGTTTGTGGACCCAATTGAAATCATAATTCTGGTTCAGAAATTTTAAGGGTGCTTTGGTTGGACACTTTGACTCAAGTGTATGGCTGTAAAAGAGAGAAATAGAAATCTAAAATTTAAGAAACAGCACTGAATAAAGCTTTTTTTTTTTATACTGAATAAGACAACAAAATGAGAAAGCTTGTCCTAAAAGTTGTAACATGGAACCATTAAATGAAGAATGAGTGTTAAATTATATCACACATTAAATGTTTCATTAACCTCATAAGTACAATAATGTTAACCCCTTTAATTTTTAAGATCCACAGCTGGAGTCCTTGGCATAATATTGCTGAGAGGTAAAGCCTGAATGAGATTGGAATACTTTTAAATACCAGCCTCAAAAGAAAGCAAAAACTAAGGACACCTTACTTGTAGGTCACTCTCAGTACTTTGTGTTGATCCCAGAATCAAATGACAGAAAATGCTCAGGGTCTTACGTACACTACAAAAGTGAAGTACCATGGTTGATGATGTAGCAGAGGAACCTAGCTGGTTTTCTTTCAACACAGCTGTCACTTGACATGACTTCTAACCGTGGGGTAAAGTCCTCACTATCATCTACAGAAGAAAAGGTGTAATAATATCTTAGATGAGATAAATTTAGCTTTTGTGACAGGTTTTTAGTTTACTTACACTGTAAAATTTTTGAGATGTGGCTTGCAAATTGCATATGAATTAGATGTCCATCTTTTAAGAACTCCTATATTAATTAATTAATTAGTTCACAATTAACAGCTTTTTGCCTCCACTGGGCTGACTGAACGTTAAATTCTCTTACGCTACAGATTTTGTAGCACTGGTTGCTAGTGAGATGTTCTAGTACAGAAGTGCAAGGCAATTACTTCTTCACCTTCTCCCTACTGTGCCTTGCATAAGACCAAGCCATCAGCAGGTAGAACCAGCTTAAAACCAGCTGTTTAAAGGATGTTCCTATGACACCAAAGCTGAAGTCTGCATCTCATGTAACTGTCTTCCCATATAGGCTTTGTCAGCCAGAGCACATGCAGTTAGTTTTCCCTTGTGGACATTTTTAAACAGATCCATGTTTGCCTCAAAGGTGAAACCTGGCCAGACAGCTCTGTGCCAACCACATGCTACAGGTGGCTCCACAGGAAGCCTATACCTAGAATTTCCTGGGGGAAATGCAGTGTACAGTGACTGGTACAGCTTAGGAAGAGAATGAAGTGCTAGAAACCTTCAAGAACCTAACAAGGGATTGGAGCACTTTTGTTTTGCACATTGAGTGGAAATTTTGGTTTTGCTTCCTCCAAGAAGAAGGTACTTTGTATGCACACAGGCTTTTCTGTGGCCTGGCCTGGCATTTAGAGATGGAGTGGCAGGGGGCATATTTGCTTTGAAACTGCTCCACTGCCCCAAGCTAAAGCACATGTGCAGATTCAGCCATACTGCTTCAGGCTGGGTGGTTTACCTGCCAAATTCATATTATGAATAGATTGTATCATGTTTTAATTGTTGTTAGGAAAAATAATTATCAACAGTTTAGATTCAGATCTAATTACAGGTTGGTCAAATAGCATTTCTTTTTCCCATTTTGTGGTATAGTAATGTTCGTGGTCTGCATAATACAACCTCAAGTAATTTTTCTCTCTGCAGAGTGTAGCAGAATGAATAGGTAAGAAACCAGAACTCTCTTTGATGTTACTGAGAAGAAGCAAGGACAATTTTTTACAGGCTTATGTGGTCAATGTTATAAAACCTTTCTTTTGAAACCCATAGGAAAGAAATATTTTTGCCATTATTGTGTCCTATCATACAGATAGCCTTTTTGTTGTAAAAAATGCTGAAGAACTGCCTGAGGTTATAATGCAGTATTTTACGTTATGCTTTCTCTGTCCTCAAGTAACTGAAGAATTATATGATCTCCAAGTAAATTAGTTTAAAAACTACCTCACTTAAATTTTTGCATGTGTCAGTCTTGTATGTATGTTTTGTGAGATTGTATGTTTGCAAAATCAGGTTTTAACCACAATGACTAGACTGGTAAGTGGAGCTTTCACCATATTTCAAAAGTTTGCAATATAGGACTTTCACATAGGGTGGAATATTCATTTCCCTAAAGAGGCCAGTGAGGTGTGGTTTCTGCTGAGGAATTACAAACTGTAAATGTTGCCATGGATTTGGGAGGCATAAATTGTAAGGTATCATCTGGATGTGTTTTGAATGGATATTGACTCGTGTGACCATTGTATGAGTTCTGTACTACTTTGGTCTAAGGTTCTGACTGCAATTAAGCAATAATGTGAAGGTTAAATAGGGGTCAGTTTGTCCTAGAAGATTTCACTTCCTTCTAAAAAATGTATAATCATCCTCTATAACACACTTCTGCTTAAGAGTTCTTCACCTCCCATTTTAAACAAACTCTTCTCATTCAGGAGTGTACTGGTTTCATTTGTCAGAATCAAATTTATGGTCGGTTCTTCTCACAGCTATTCTTTGTGGTATTGCTTTTCTCTTTAGATACACTTCCAAAAAGCAAGGGCACAATCTTTCTTATATAATAAAAATGTTTTTATTATGTTATGAAAATGTGCTGCACTAATAATCAGAGGTAAAAGGATGAAGCTTTGGGTAACTCCTTTATGAAAGCACTGGCATTTGCCTGCTTGAGCGAATCAGGACAGTTTTGCTTTCACTGTACAATGTATGCAAAGGAGAAGTAACTGGCTTTCTGTTTGATGTTATTTTTTGCTCTATGGCCTGCATGGAACGTGTGCTGATCAGTCTTTGTGCTGCATTCCATTCACAACAGGGAAAAATAGAAATACTGATTAAAGAATAGATAATTAGTTCTGGTCTACACTGTTAGAGGGGTCAAAACAAAGGTGTTTAATTTAGGATTAAAGGACTTAGGCTGTGTGACACCCTGTAGAAGAGTCACAAGCACCAATCATTTCTCTAGGGAAAAAAAATCATAACAGTTGTTAATAATTTGTCAAGTGCCAAATTGCAGTGACTATATAGATATACAATGCAAGCATTGAAAGATTGAGACTAGCTGAGCTCTAGAGTCCCTTTCTCACCAAAATTTCCACATTTCCTTTGTACAGTGATTACTCACAGTGGACAGGTTTGAGAAAGGTTACGTGAGCATTAGGTTAAAGGCTGCTTAGCGTACAAATTGAAGAAAGGATGCAAAGGACCTGCCAAAGGAAGTAGTGGGTTGCAAACATAGTTCATCTCTGATAACATTTCTGTCCTGGCCAGGCTGGAAACCTTGTGCAAAGACATTTTTTGCAATTGCTGGTCATGGTGCATGTGAATATACGTAGATTGATTAATATCAAGTTACAGTGGAGGAAAGGATCAAGCATTTATAGAAGTCTGTACATGGACAAACGGATGCCATAGAGTTGTGAAAAGAAAAGTGCTGATTTGGGTAGTACTAACAAATGTAGTATTTAAAAACTGAAGGAGAATTCTTGTGCTTGGTGTTTGTGATATCTCAGCTGTAGTTGTGTGACTTTTTGACAACACTCATAAAAAGGAGATAGAGATATTGAAGAATGATCAGGAGAACAGCCAAGAACCAAAAATGATAATTTTATGAAGCATGATTAAAGATAAGCAGTTTAAACTAGAAAAGGGAAAACTAAAATGAAAAAGAAAAGTTTTCAAGTACAAGCAGGTTGCTACTAAAGGTAACATCAATTAACTATTCTGACTATCAAGAGCTGGTCAGAGAGAAACTTGTTTGTTTACTTCAAAGAAATTTAAGGTTGGATATCCATTCTACATGTGGTCACATCCTGACATTATGGAGTTAACACCACAGAGACTTTTAAGAGTGGATTAACTAAAATCTGCCTGCTTTGTGAGATCATGGTTAAAATAAAGAGATTTTTCATGCAGTTTGGGTCTAGTTCACTTGTATGTGATTTCTCTGAGCTTGGAAGAAGGAAAGGTTTGAATATGAAGCCAACACACGAGCTATATAGGAACTTTCTCTTCACAGGTATTTAAGGTTAGCATAAGACCTGGCACATCAGCTGGTAGTATGACAGATTAGTTAATTTAATATGACTATAAAGAACATCATGATCCTTTCAACTTATCACAACACTCTGAATCTGGAAAAGGTTCAGTGAGTTGTACTTGGCTAAATTTTCTGGCAAAATTCTTGTTTGTGAGACTTCCACCTCCTCGTGCCAGCTGGCAACAGAACCAGCAATACAAATCTGGGTTTGTGAACCCTTCTTTCATCAGTTTTGCATAATTTAAGGATCCATCTTCTGGAGTAGCTCATATGAACTGTTAGGTTTTCTTTTATTTTAATGCACTCACCACAAATCTGAATACATTAGCTAAAGATGTATTTATTTCTTTTTCACACATATGTTAATAAGACATTGTGTGATTAAGGTGCCCTCATTTGAGGATCCTGATTTTGAAATCAAGGATTTCATATCCTCCCTCACTGGCATTGCAGCAACCTAGTATGGAGTCAAGATATACTTGTGCAGTGTTCATTTCTGTATTTGGAACTCTGATCACAGCAATTTAAAAGTAAATTAATTATATACAACATGGAGTTCTGCGCTGGTTATGTGGTGAGTCTAAGAGATGTTACATTTGTCTACTTTGAGTTTTGTTTCTCCACTTTGCAGAATGAAAGTGTAAGAACACTACATAGGCTTGGTGCTCATGAGATACTTATGTTCATAAACACTTCCTTCTGGTGACACCTTGCTAGAATACACTTGCTTTAGTAATATTATTTTTAAATTGTGCAGAGCAGACAGCTTCTGCTTTGCTGCAACAGTGTTCATGACAGAAGCACTCATGCTGTTGCTGTTGGAGTGGCCGTAGGTTTTTTTTTCTCTTTGTTTAGTCATAAACAATTTCTTGTTAAGAATATATAGTTTAGTGGTATTGATGAATTTGCAAGACGGAGAATGCAAAAGGGCAATTTCACATCTTAATGATTTGTCTATTTGTCCTTGTTTCCAGAGGAAACTTTAGAGTTCTCATTCCCAACAGAATGTATTACTGCTCTGAAAGGCTAGTACGTGGGAATAAACAAATTTTTACTTCATTATTTGCCTTTTTGTCACTTCCATACTTGAGACACTTTATTAAACTACTTTGCAAATATTAGCTTAGAACATGTAGAAGAAAGAAGGAGTGGGTAAGTAAGTGCACTTGTGGTTATACATTTATCAGCCATTCATGCATGCACAACCAGATATTTGCACTTGCCATGTAAGCAGATGTCTGGTAGCCATGTGCAGCAGAGATGCTGAGAAGTAATTGAAACTTTCGGGTAATCAGTTTTTGTGAAGAATGATGAGTCTATCGTAGCAGTTCTGGATTTGTGAAATGTCTCCAGATAATATCAAAATGGCTGGCTAGGATTTTAATCATTAGAAGTTGTTTATGAAATGAAAGGTCAGGCCAGGAAACGAAGCTACTCATCACTTAGCATTATCAAGAAATTGTAAGTGAAATATATTATTCACCAGAGAAAAGAACTCTTTGCCTGAGGCTCAACAATTATTAAGCCTTAGGAATCAAACTAATAATGATAATAGTATTTCTACCTTAAGAATCAAGTATTATTCCCAGGAATGATGGAAAGTTCATTCCTGAGCAGCCAATTAGCCACAATTCAGTTTTGGTACAGTACAGCTTCTGCACTTACAAAACCAGCTTGTTCCAATTTGTCTTCTGTAGAGGTCTAAGAGGTAGGTGTGATAATAGACCAGAACCATTCAAAGAATATATGTTAACTATAAAAATAGAAAATTTTCATCATCTAGTTAGGTTGGTGTCACCATAGTAAGGTCATCTTGTGGTTATTTTCAGTCTAAATGACAAAGAAAACTTCTTTTTCTAAGTTAAACATAGAGGCCTGCTTATACAGTTTTGTGCATTCCATATGCATAGTCTTTCTCATTCCTTTTCTGTAAATGTAGTGGCACAGTGTAGACATTGGAATAGTGGAAAAAGATTGAATACTATCTCATTTTTCCTCAGTGCATTTCTTTAAAATAGTCATTCAACATATTGCATTTTAAAACCTCTGTTGATGTAAATGCTTATTCCTGAGTTGGCATTTCTATTTCAAAACACTTGCGTCAATTTATTTATGAACAGGAAACGTGGTGGTTGCTAATGACACAGAAGTACAGAACTGTGGCATAAGTGACACAAATCTGACTCTTAGCTTTGTTGCAAACTTGCTTTGTCCTGGCAAATGATTGTTCTCTAGTTCCTAAAAATTCCTGTGGAAGGTAAGCTGCTGATTACTGCATATCTCCATGTGGACCTAGAGGGTGGGCCACGAGGAGGAGTAGGAACAGAGGAACAGTTTTGGTCCTGCTGTGCAAAGTGGAGATAATACAATTGCTGTATTATATTCATACTATATTCCATTTATAAATTGGAGTGATTACTTGGAGCAAAGCAAAATCTCTGGATCAGCGTTGTACTTTTTATTGTCTTGTACTTGCTCTTCAACACCATATTGCAAGGCAGTAATACCACTCCAGTCCTGGGCAGAGTTCCTGAAGGGTTCTGTAATCTGAACAGTGGCAATCAGAATAGGAAGGGAACTAGCACATTACAAAATGGGAGGAAAATTACATGCTGAAATTTAAAAGAACTATACAAAATAGAAAAAAAATCAACCAACAAACAATGAAACCATTGCTTCTTTCTCTATAGTCAATAGTTTCTAGAGCTTTCTATGGCTTTTTATAGTTTCACCAATTAAATCAACTTGCAAGTGAAATCAGAGTACTCCCTCTTGGCAAATAAGAAATGAGAACTAACACAGCAGCTCTGTTGGGTTTCCCTGTTTTAATTTCCTTTGTACTTTGTTGTGATCACCTGTGAGCAACTTGGACACACATTTTGAAGTCCAGGGGAATAGTTAATTTTTGTGTGGTGTGTCAGCAACAAATGATTCCTATAAAGAGTTGCTTACAATTCTCTTTGATTTAATAGATGTATTTTTTTTATTCGGTCTTTCTGCCTGTCTCTGAAGATGACAGACAATGATGTGGCTGTCACAGTAATATTTGTTCAAAAGTAATTTCAGTCTTGAAAGGAAAAAGAGCTGCCACAATGCAGGTAACAGAACTAGGTCACTATTTCTGAGAGAAATCACTGGAGCATGATATTTGGTTTCTATTCAAAAGACTTAGATTGATAGGTTATCCTTTCACTGCTGAATGATAGAAGTATTCACTGTCAGAGACAGAGGTTTCCATCAAAGTTCAAAATGGAAAGAATGCTTCTGCTCCTTCTTCTTGTTTCTTACAGTGTAAGGGTGCCCAAACAAAACATTCTTATTTGTTCAGTTTATTCAAACAGATGGATTTAATTCCTCATTAAGAAATAGTCCAGGAATCAACTAGGATTTTTTTCTGTTTCAAAGTAAGAGATAGTGAGATAAGAGCAGGATCCCCTTGGGAAGAGACATTTCCAAGGAATGGGTAGGGATTGTGGGGGACATGATAAGAGATGAAGGTGTTATGGGGGAAAGATTTGGGCAGTAGACCAACCTTGGTGTTGTGTCTTTACTGTGAGATTTTGAATATTAGTCTAGTAGATAAACACAGGTAGTGGCATCTGGACAGATAACAGCTGATCATACTGGTCTCAGGGCAGGATAGCTCCATAAACTCACTTGTAATTCACATTTTTCTTCTGTGTATGAAAGTCAGAACCTAGTTGTGTCCGCTTTCTCTCTCAGGAAAGAGAACACATTTGATATCACAATATATGTGTGTTTAACCCTGTGGATCTGGCTGAAATTTGTCTGAGTGCTGTTAGCTTTATGTTAAACAGTCACTATTAATTAGATGAGCTGTAGTCTTGAATGCTGTGGCTAGATACGATGTTGTTAAATTAGATCTACTCGGTGAAAGACTTTTGCACTGAGAATTTAGTGCTGCAAGATTCCTTAGGGACTGGAAATGAAACATGATTTCAAGAAGCACTGGATTTTTCTAACTTGTATGTTGCTTTGAAAATTTATCCAATCAGGATGTATGTAAGCACCACATTGTTTTTAAAATTGTATTTTTATTTTTCTGTTATTTCTTTTTTGTGCTTTATATTTGCAGTCGGAGGTACTGATGATGAGTTCAGGGCAGCTGCTTAGTAAAAGGTAAACACCATCCTTTACATGTCTTCGGTTACAGCTTTATTGAAGACTGTCAGAGTCTATGCATGAAGTTAGGATATCACATTAAGATTCCTTAAAGTGGCATTAGTCCTCTTGGGCTGTGCACTGCTTTCCAGTAGATTTAAGGAGTTGTAATGAAAAAATGGTAATGGCAGCCATGTCAGTAACTGATAGACATTGCACTGGTCTAAGATATTTTGAGCTGTGTTTGGTGACTGCAATTGCAGTCATTGGTAAGATAGTTTAGGCAAAACTCTTTGTTTCCTCTACCTTTAAGGTCACTATTTGCTGTAGCCATGAAGCCATGCTTCCAGTTGTCCACATATCTCTTTATGTCCCAGATTGTTTCCTAGTGTGCAAAAGTAGTTAAATTCCATTCCAGTATACATCTCACGTCAACAAAGATAGATGCAGGTAAGCTCATAGAAGTGACTTTCCTTTTCTTTTTCTGTCTTTCAGTAAATCTGATTCTCCCTTCAGGTCACAGCACTCTACTCAGCAAATCTATTTCTGAACCAGTATAAACACATATATGTGTACACTTGTGGTTTTTTAAGGCAGAAAACTGAATAAACTAGATTTTTAATACACTAAATAACTGGGAAAAAATCTGTTATGTGCAGAAAATTAGTAATGTGGGAATCATCTTTCTTCGAAAGAAATAAAAAGGGAATAAATGAATGTTAGATGCTTTAATTATAGTTAACAGCAATTCACTCTTAATTTCTCTGGGCAGGACTGAAATTGAACTCTCCTGTGTCCTCCTGAATTTTAGACTTCTAACAGTTTAGCAATTTTAAAACTGTAAAAGAAAACTACTGTGTTTCAAGCAGTTACTGAGCTGTGTTTTGCCATGACTAATTTTCTGGTGACTACTACACGGTAGTTATTAAACAGGTAAGCTTGTAAATATTCCATAGAAAATTGTTAAAGTAGTTAAGTGTTTTGGATACAGCTGTACTGCCATTCTGTTGATCTAGCTGTTTGGTCATATATATATATATATATATATATATATATATACGAACATAACTTGACATCTATTTATTATTAGATATATGTGAACTGCAAAGGCAGCTTTATGGTTATATGAACCCTGGCTGACAGTGGTCCTGAGGGGTCTGTAAAACCCATCCTGCTCATGCTGAAAAAAATGGCCAGAGCCTCAGAGCCTTGAACTAAACGAGTAGGTACTCTGTTGCATGCAGAACAGCCTCTGACTCTGTCCTGCGCCAGGCTAGTGTTCTTCTGCTGCATTGTCCTTGTGGTACGTGAGCATTTCTCTCTACATTTCTTAAGACAACTCAGGATCGGACATATTTTTGTGTGTGTGTGTTAGTTTCATTCCCTTCCAGAAGCTTGAGTATCACACATTGCAAGACCTCTGTAGCTCTTTAAAATAGCGTGGATATAGATCTTCTGTACCCTAGAACTATTTCCAAGCCAAAAGGAGTAAGCAGAACTGCAAAGTGGTCATAATGCAGCCCTGCTGACTTTGCGAACAATGGATCCTGACTAAGATATTTTTGGCTTCATCTATAGATGGCAGTTACTTTGCCTTTTCAAGTGTCTGGACAAGGCAAGCTGCCCAGCACAGTGAACTTCACAGAGTAACATTTTAGATCTGACAAAGCTGTTTAGTTATCAGATGTAACCAAAATGTGCAATGTGGCTATGTCCCCAGCTTTCTTCAGTCACCTGACAGAACTGTGACCGGGATGGTTTTAATTAATCTATGGCTAAAACACTTGTACCTTTTTTCTGTGTTTTGTGTTTTGGTTTCAAGGTGTCTTCAGTACTTCTCAGACAGGATATTGCAGTGTCTGTGGGGCTGGAGATCTCAGTCAATCATGGAATCATGTCCTGAGTTGGAAGGGACCCAAAATGATCATTAAAATTCAACTGCTGACTCCGTACAGGGCAGCTCCAAGAATTACATCATGTGACCAAGAGTGTTGTCCAAACACTTCTTGAACTCTGTCAGGCTTGGTGCTGTGACCACTTCCCTGGGGAGCCTGTTCCAGTGCCCAGCCATCAGCTGGGTGAAGAACCTTTTTCTAATATCCAACCTAAACCTCCCTTGACACAACTTCATTCCATTCCCTTGAATCCTGTCACTGGTCATCGGAGAAATAAGGTCAGTACCTGCTCCTCTACTTCCCCTCGTGAGGAATCTGTAGACTGCAATGTCTTGAGTCTCCTTTTCTAGGCTGAATAAGCCAAGTGACTTCAGCCACTCCACATATGACTTCCCCTCAAGGCCCTTCACCATCTTCCTTGCCCTCTTTGGACACTCTCTAAGCTTAGTACCTTTCTTATATTGTGGTGCCCAAAACTACACAATATTCAGGGTGAGGCCACCCCAGTGCTGAGCAGAGCAGGACAATCCCCTCCCTCAACCACCTGGCGATGCTTTGCCTGATGCCCCCCAGGACACAGCTGGCCCTCCTGGCTGCCAGGGCACTGCTGACTCATATTCAGCTTGCCATCAACCAAGATTCCCCAGGTCCCTTTCTGCAGTGCTGCTTCCCAGTCTCTCATTCCCCAGTCTGTCTGTACATCCAGGGCTATGCTGTCCCAGCTGCAGAATCCAGCACTTGCCATTGTAAAACTTCATACAGCTGGTGAATACCCAGATGTTAATTTTTCTAGGTCTCTCTGTAGGGCCTTTCTAGTGGCTCTTTGAGATACCCACTTATAGCTATATAATATTTAGGTATTTATATATATAGTTATGTATATTTTAAGGGTAGCAGTTATACTTTCTTTATTGTTATTGATTTCTTCTTTCCTAGGTCAATACAAGAGGCACAGTGATGCAGTGATAGAGAAAACTTTTTATTCCGAATGAGTAAGAAGATTTGAAACACTGAATTAAATGAGGGCAAGTTGAAAGTAAGAGAAGGGAGTGGTGGTCAGAAAGAGCAAAGCAGACTTTATCTGTTGGGAATTAAATTCTGTAAATGAGTAAAATTTTACTGTGCTCTGAGGCACACATAATATATATATCTGAAAAATTGTCTGGGTCAGCTTCAGTATTACTGTGGGAGGATCACAGATTTTAGAATCAGACAGGACAGTTAGAACAAGTAGCTGGAGATTTACAGGCCAAATCTGAAATGCAGTTCTGGATTCCCCATTTCGTCCATTGCTAAAGAAAAGTATTGCTGAAATTTAGATATGATGAAGATCTGGGTTTCAGTTCTGAGGAATTTTAAACTAATAAAAGTGACTAATAAAAGCATATCAAACCATTTGTGAGCATACACGGAGACGTGTGGTCTAAAAGGTCTTTGAAACTATTATGGAGAGGGCCCACTAATTGCTGAATCTGTGCCATCCTAATCTATAATGATGACCCAATTTAAATATGGTAAGTAAGCAGAAATGGGAATTAATGAGAGACAAATTTGGCACAGATGGGAGGAAACAGTTTTTCATGGAGAAAATGCTAAGCTTTTGTAATACCCACAGAGGTGAGGTTGCTGTGGAGGTAATTTAGAGGAAAGAAAAATGAACTGGGTTATGACTTCAATGTGCTAAAATCTGAAATGGCATTGTATGGCCTTTCCTTAATATGCTTGGTTTTAGGTTCCCACCTTTGCATCTCCCAAGCCTTCTTTTATGGTGCTATCCTTATGGTGGAGGGAGCTAACAGACTGCTTGGTATTATAATGCTGCCAGAGATCCAGCCTCCACTGCCAAACAGGTCTGTTTCTTTTTCTGAGAGGAAAGGAAATGATGAGAAATCTGCTAAAAGAACAGTTTTACTCTTGGTCTAGGAGTCTAGACATATATTTAAGTTGCATTTGAAATTTACTGATTGAGCCACAACAGGAGTGGTGTGATCCTACTCAAGCAGGTTACAAGCTCCAGGTGGCTTTAGCATTATAAATATTGAATCATAGATGAAAATACAATTTTTTGCTACTTACTGTGCCAATTAATTTTAAACACTGTGTTGCCTGTTACACTGCAGGAGTTTCCTGAAATACCATTAACTCAGTTCTTAACACTGCAGATAGACTGTATGGAAATATAGACTCAGGATTTCATTATGGAGTCAGATTCTTATACATCTAAGCAAATTATAGATTAGTTAGGAACCAGAAGGGAATCTGCAGCACTGTAGATAAAGCAAATGGCAACAGTAACATATGGATTCTTTGCATTTCTAATTTGTCCTTTCAACTAACATGCAATATGTTAATTTGCAGGGAAGCAGAATCAATCCTGATAAATAATGTAATTATATGCATAAAAGGTCTATAGTGAAAAGGAAACACAGCTGCTATTTGCAGATTTCCACTTTTAGAAAATGCTGCTGTGATTCAACACAGAGGTGTTCCTCTGAACAAAACCCAATGTATTAGTGCACTTGTAAATCACTGCTGAAGAATGAAATTGAGAAAGCAAATGGAGAAACTTCTTTTGTCACTGAAATATACCCTCTAAGCAGGCTGCAAAGTTGATAATTAGATGTTCTGATGAGCATCTGGGGAAAGACAAAAAGACAGCTTATTTTTTTGTTCCTGGGAATGTCCTGTTCAGGAACTGGAATACAGCTGTGCCTTTGGACTCTATGCCATTAATCTCAGGTGAAAATGGGGTAGCATTTTTTCCAGTTAAAAAAATTCAGTTTCTGGTAAGTATTTTCAATTCCTTTTCTAAATGCTACCACTGCTACATGATCTGGCAAAACCATGCAAAGGTAAACCTTTCAAATTATTCAAGCTCTTAGAAGGATGTTGCACTCACCTATTTTTCAATTGCTTTCAAAATGTAATTTCTGAAGTGTCATTATGGTTATGAAGTGCAACTTCATTTGCTGGCCAGATACTTTCATAGGTACTCGGACTACAATGAGGAGCATTCTTCAAGATTCATAATAAAGCAGTTAACATGACAAGCACAGTAGAGAAAACTTATTCCCTGCTGAATTTAAGTCACACGTATTTATGAGAGTCCTGATGCCTATGAAGCATAGTGGGCTGTCTTTTACTGCTTAATCAGCAGAGGTGGTGGTGGTGTATTGCATCCCCTCCCTTTGACAAGGCACTGTGCTGGCTTGTTTAAAATAATCTGTTTTTCTCTGTGCTTCCTACCTTGGTAATGATATTGCTGCAGGTCCCTGATTATTGTGAAAGGCTGTATAACAGTGGTTACAAAATAGTTGTAGAAACCCTTGTGGTTTTCAAGAATCATTTTTTCTTGGCTGCATTTCAGTTCACAAAGTGATAAAAGAGATTGTCTTGTTTTTCTATCAGTTTGGCAACACCATCATTTGTGTACCAGTGGTGTTAATTTTAGGTATATTGTCTGCCTTTGGGAATGTTGACTGCAAGGTTAAACTGACCCTACTGTAAGTCAGGATGGGATTAGATTCTATTGTGCTTGAGGTCAGCAGAGAAGATGTTGAAGGCAGTGCATTGTGTGGTGGCTGTAGTGAGTGATCTCAGGGGGTCAAACCAGCAGTAGAGAAACCTATTCTGCCCAGTCTCCTGCTCATACCCTCCTGAAGGCTTTGGAGGTTTTTCTAGGAGGTAATGGTGTAGGGGGTTTGTTGTAGTAATTTTTACTGAATCAGAGAATCATTTAGGTTTGAAAAGATGTCTGAGATCATTGAGTTCAACCTTTAACTTGTCAGCTAGACCATGGCACTAAGTACTGTGTCCAGTCATTTCTCAAGCACCCCCAGGGATGGTAACTCCACCACCACTATGGATAGCCCATTTCAACATTTAGCCACCCTTTCCATGAAAAAATTCCTGTCCCTTTTTATATGTCCCTTTATATTACGGAAAATAAAGATCCTATGGACGGACATCTCTTGATGTCCCATCTTATTTTAGGGAAGATATCCAGTTCTGTGAAGTTTCATTCAGCATAAGTTTCTGAACAATTAACTATATGCCAGTTAAGGCTGTCATTCAAGTGGTAGCAATCTGGCTGAAGTATAGCCCAGGTAAGACAGAAGTAAATTTATTTGCTTATAGGGATCAACTGGTAGCAATGGACTAATAATCAGCTGCCTCATTATATGACTGTATGCCCTTTTTAAGTCTGTTTCCCCTCAAAAGAAGGAATAGCTTGGTTCACCCAACTTAATATGATGAGGACAGCTTTGAGAAAGGCTAAAAAACCCCTTTATGTGGAAAAAAAAGTGAATAATGTGCATAACAAAATATAAAGTGGGCAGTCGGAGATGTTCATAATAGTGCTTATCTTTCTAGTTGTCTGAATGATGAAGTTTGAGAACATTTTGAAGCAGAAAATATTATCTAGATTTCTTTAATAACATGGGTGCACAGGTATAAAGAAACTGATACCTACCTTGCACTAGAATTGAGAAGGACATCCTGCTGGAATCCCTTCTGTGTGGATGAGGCTAGGCCCAACAGGACTTGGGAAGTGACTTGATTGTTACAGAATCGTCAGTCTTCCACTGTGCAGTGGGTCTCTTTGACTTTTAACAAATGCTTTCCTTCTGAGGTAGATTTTTGACTATCACTATTTTTAGAACATTCAGACATTAAATGATACAATATTGAATACAGACTCCAGATGCAAGGTTCAGTTCTTGTTTCCAGATTCCCCCAGATTCCAAGTTGCTTAGTACAGTATGTGGCGTATTGGAAAGAAAGAATATATGGCAGTTAAAACAGTGGTTTGAAACACCGATTTTTCTTTAGAATGGTAAAAATGAGGAAATATTTGTACCTGTATATGTCTACAAATTTTAATGTAGGCAAAGAGTAAGGTGGTCAGTCAATTGCAGAAAGTCAAGTATTTACTGATTAGTACATTTAAGTAAATGTATCATTAGGTATTTTTTAAAAAAACTCAAAACAGGGTTCTAAGCAGACTGTTCCCACAAACTTTAGCTATTAAGAAAATTAAGTATTTTGAAGAAGTAGTAACATCCACTGCAACTTTGGTAGTAATGAAGTATTCTTTGATTGCAGAAACTCACTGTACGCGTGAAATTGTCTGCCAGTTTGAAATCAGGATTGATGGTGTCTGGTATTGTCCAGCATTTCTGAATGATAAAGATAAATTGTTGTAGACTGAGACCACACATTACAAACGAAATAGTGGTTGCTAGCCATATATACAAAAAAATAGGAAAACATCTTCAATGAAGAGTTTTTTGACTGTAAAAATGTGAAAATTTATCAGAGCATGCAACTTTAATTTGAAGGCTTAACAAATCAGGGATAGATTCATAAAGAAATTTGAATAGAAGTAAGAATATATTTGCAATTGAAAATTGTTTCTCTGAAGAAAGTTCTTGTTTCCAAACCACGTTTAATGGCATGCCAGGTTGCTGTGGGTGGGTTTTTTTGTTTGTTTGGTTTGGTTTTGTCTGTTTTGTTGGTTGGGATTTTTTTTTCCTTTTGTTAATAATTGCCAGTTTTACATTGATTAAATTACCCTGATTGCATAGTTTAATAAGAATCCGTAAATACAGATCTCGTTTAGTACTTCTCTGCATATTAAAGTCAAATAGTTAATATAAAATTGGCTGCATAGTCCTCTACTAGACTGAAGAATTCAGTTCTTACAATGTTTATGAGCAAAAATAATTTAGCAGAGAAAAAGCTTTCTCTGTGAAAAAAGATAATTGTACAAAGTAAAACTCCATAAAAATTACATAGGAAAATAGTTTTTGTCTACTTGGAATTTAGTAAAGGCTTTCTTTTGGTATATTTAGCCCCTTAGGCCTTGAGATAATGATTTTTTCTAGTGAGCCATGAGGAAATCTAACTTCACTTTCTCACCTGCCAGTAATTTCACCTTTGATTTTAGCAGCATGATAAATATGCTGATCCTGAATACTTTTAAAGCCTCTACACTATATTCTTTAATGTATAAGTGGATGTTTTATTGTCTTTGATTTGTTGTTTTAGTGGATTCTGTGAACCTGTTACTGTTGCAGAGTCTAGAGAGGTAACCTGTACCAAAAATCATGCAAATGCAGTAAAATCACTCTGCTCTCTCTGCAGCTGGAGCTGACTCATTGTCAGTAGAGCTGATCTTTTAACAAGTACAGGCAACAAACTGGATTAAAATTTTCAGATTTGCTGGATTTGTGTTACTTTCAGAGTCCCACCCAACATTCAGAAGCTGGCTCTGGATGAAGGAATTTTACAGGTAAACTGTATTGCTCCTCTTTCTGTCTGCCAGATAGAGTTGGTAACAGCATCCTTCATTCCCACTGTTCAGCAGGTGGCATTGTCACTTTTTATTTCAAGTTGTCAGTGTTAAATGGTAGGATCTCAGTGAATGAAAGGATGTGCATTCACAGCCAGTATTTTCAGTTGGAAAGAAAGATTCTCCAGTGTGCATTTCTGCACATTTTCTGAAAGTTAGCTGTGTAGCCACAAATTAAAGAAGGTTAATATAAAATTGCTGCAAAAATATGTTTCAAAGAAGCAGTGAACTATTCCATCTCCACATATGTTTTTAGAATGTCCTAGAGCCGTTTTCACATAAATCAACTGCCTTTACTCTGTTTCCAATTTGATATTGGTTTTCTTTCACTGTTGCTGCACGTGCAGTTGAAATGCACTGTGTAATGATTCTTTGGAGTTGTTAAACACATATTCATAAAACTTTTTGCCATTGATATCTTTTTTTCAATTGTCAAAACAGATAAGTTCCATTATCCACCTCACAGAGGTGCTTCTAAGATCTGAGGAGTGGCCTGGCTTGTAGAAGTGACCTACCCGTGTTTTGTATCATACTCCTGCTTGAGCCTGGCACTTCAACCTCATTTTCTCAGCCCACAGTAGATGGGGAGGAGCAAGTAGCTGGTGAATTTGCAGCCAGGTTCTTACTGTTCCTCTGTTTCCCTTCATGGGTGTGCACTGGGAGTACACTTAAGTGATTTTACTGTCTGTGTGCCATTACCAGAGCTGTCTGAGGGTTAAAGAACTAGTGAGTAGCTGTTAAGGACAGCAGTTGTTAAACTGGTTGTTGTTTAAGATCTTGGTCAGCAAGGTTTTTCTTACAAGCTGTCTAGCAGTGGGAGAGCAGCACAAGCTGTATGTGATTCTCCAGAAATTGTTTTGTGGTACATTACAGTTTCAAAGGCAATCTAATTTGATGTAGATGATGAAAAAATAATTGTCAAATCCTCTTAATCTCCTTTTATTGGGGGCCAAGTGTTTCTTTTGCCTTGAGGGACTCAGAAAAGGAAGATATTAAGGTATGCTAAGGGCCAAACACCTCTTATGTGACTTTGATGTTTTTTGTTTGATTGGTTGGTTGTTTTTTTTTTCTTTTTAAATGTGTATAAAAAAATTGAAAAATGTGATGAGGAAGATTGAAGTTGTAGAATGTGCCGAATCTTATTCATTGCTTTTCAGTTGGTTGGGTTTTTGTTTGGGTTTTTTTTTGGTTGGTGGGTTGTTTTTTTTGGGGGAGGGGTTGTTTGTTTGTTTGTTTGTTTTTTGATTCTAATCTAATTGCATCTATTGTGCAACTCAGTGGTACAAGCCCAGTATGAGTCAGGTTTACATTTATGCCTGTGCTTGTGAAAGGACCCATTCCTTGGTCTTTTGGCTAGCACATATAAAATGAGATTCAGCCATTTGGCATTCTGGTTTTGGCTTTCTTGCCTGCTCTCTGTGCTTTATTAAAAATTGCTTACAGTAATTTTCCTGAGCTTGTTTCTTTGGAACTAAAAGGAGGGGAGATTGTAATTTTTATTGTTTAAAGAACCAGATCTTTGTATGGAGAGAACTGGTTTTGGTTAGCTGTGCTGAACTCAGTCGACCGGGAAAACAGTTTTTGCTATTTGGGAAATACTGATATTTCATCTCCCTTTCAAATTGGTATGGAAACTCTGAGTATCAGATAGCTTCCGAGAATTAAAGGAGTGTTTTGAATGAAGAAAGTCTAAATGCATTATTCAGACTTTATTTAAAAAAAAAAAAAAAAAAGGCTGTTTCAGAACAATATATATTTGAAACAGTTGTTTGAAATGGGAAGTTTCTGTTCCAAAACCAAACAAACTATTACCTTTTTAGTTTTGTTCTCTGGAGCTGAAAAGAAAAGTCAATAATTTTGTTGACATTGACAATAATAATACTGTTTTAGATAATGTGATTTTCCAGACAGAAAAGCTTTGAAGTGTTAAATTTTATTTAGATTTTAGCATTGAAAATCCTTGATGCAGACTGTCATGTTGTACTGAGCAAGATTTTTACTGAGATACTGCCCTCCAGGGCCTGCTTGGTGACACAGAGGAATAATAATCTGCCAGTAAAAGGATGATGGAGGACTCCTTGAGTAAAGGAGAGTTTCTTTAGTAGAATAACAGCTTAGGGTTATGGGCATCTCTCATCTGGAAAATAATCATGCAGTTATTCACATGCTGCAGCAAGAGCAGCATCTAGTCAGCTGTGGAAAGATGATGAAATGACAGAAGAAGCAACATTGGTTAGAATAAGATTGATCAATCCATCTTTCTTTGTTGAAACTGAGGGCCCATACCTGATGCTTCATGTGTACATCAACCCAAATTTACTCCAAACCACTTCATCTGGAACCAAAAAATTTAGCTGCTCTAAGACAATGCTCCATTTGAGTTGACTGATAAATCCTATTGGGAATATATCCCAGGCAGAGTGCAGCAGTAGCACATCTTTCCTGCTTCCAGCATCTTGTTGTTTTGTAGTCCTATGCTGCACAGGCATACAGATTTATTACTAATCCAAATATTTTTGCACAGTGCTGCATTGCACAATGTAGACACACTCCTAGGTATGAAAGAAAACTGGCAGGGTCATTTAGGACAGTGTATTTAAATGAGATGTGGGTTATAATTCAGAATATTTTTGCCTTATTTTTATTTCAGTCTATTCTGTAACGATAAAAAAGAAATTATGCTTTCATCATCTGAGAAATTATGAAAAATAGCAAGCATATTTTGAAATTGTTTTCAGAGAATAGTTGAAGGAAAATATACTCTTAGTGATTAATTTGGTGAATGTAGTCTAATTTCTAGATCTATATTCTTGGGACAGAAAGAAAGAATTTTAGAATCAACTCTCGCATTTGAAGAAGAAATAAGATGCTGTGCTGGTGCCTGAATAGGTCATGCTTTCTCAGCTGTGGTGAGAAGGACAGTGCTGGGAGTGAAATTTTTAAGTAGTTTATCTCACCCCAAAGTGGGTCCCATCTTGGCCACATGAACCACACCCTAGGCTGCAGTGGTGGGATTATGACCATTTTTGTCTTGACTGTACAGGGAAGACAGACAATTCGGGTGTGGACATGTACATGGCTAGCACCTGAAATGAAACAATATGAATTTCACTTCCGTAGGGCTCTTATTTTCCATTTATCTTTTCTGTGTCCTCTATCTTTTTCCATTCCTTTTTTTCATATGTATGTGTTCTTTTCATTTAATGTTTCATTTCCTTTCTTGCATGTTGCTTCCTTGAAACTTCTTGAGGCCCTTTCTCCAGTTACTTCAGTCACCAGAAAATGTTGTACTTTTACATAAGGACATTGTTTTCATCAGTGTTTCAGTGCCAAATTCCACTGTAATAAGGCAGAAATATTCTTGGCTTCTGACCAATGTCTTTTTCCACTACAGGGAGGTAATACCTTCTTTTGACATGCATCAGACCTTGCTGAGTGAGCAGAGTAAGTTCCTCAACAATTGTTCTGCCATCTATTAAAAAATGTAATTCTAAGAAAATTACTACTTCCTTAACTCCTCTGTGATTCAGGAGTGTTTTATGAGAGTGTGTAGAGAGAACTGCGGGTGAGGATGAAGACCTTTTTCTAACATAATGTTAAATGTAAACATGTGGCCACAATCGCAGAGTTGGAGCATGGAATGTTGACATTACTGCTTTTTGCTAGTTGCGCCAAAGGTTTCCTTCCACTGAGTTTCCATTTCTCTTGCCAGGTGTGAAAAGAAATTTTCAGCTAAGAATCTGCTGTGCTTTTAGTCAGTCTGGCAAGTTCAGTACGGAGCCCATGTCCTTCTCCTAGCAATAACAGTTCCATGTTTCTGCAGCTACTGCAACCTCACAGGGCAGGGAGACGAAGACAGGAGATCCAGGTCTGGGTCTATAGAGGTGCAGAAGCACAAGCCCCTCTGCTTTGATTCCACTGGTGCAAGGTGGGAATGCCTTGCATCAAACACTTCCTCAGGGGTTGCTCTGGTGTTAGCAAAGGTGTTTCTTCTTTGATATCACACCCTGGTACCATCCATATATGTTACAAGTATTTTGGGAGGTCTGTGGGGATCCCCAGCCTGGATACACTTTGTAGTCAGGGATGTGGCAAGATTTCCTGAATACCCATCAGTCCACAGAAGTTGCAATGCCATCAGTCCATGCTGCCTTCTCATCTCCTTCCGTCTTTGCCAGCAAGTATGTGTGTGTGGCCTTTGCCTGGGAGAAGTCTGCTCTCTAAATTAAAGTTTTATTTCCTTCTTTTTCCTCTCCTCTCTCTGCTGGATGTTTCTTTGCTGTAAATAGACTTAAAATGTGTTGTGATATTAAAAAATTTTATTACAGCTGGCATTGCAATTTCAATAAAGACTTTCCATGGGAATGGACTCTGTAGCAGAGCATTACTGACACATTGCCCACATTCTAATACAATAGTCAAGTTCTGTGTTTTACTCTGTTTTGACCATGAAAAAAAATTCACCTGGAGCCAAACTGCTGAGCTGAAACTGTAGCAGGAGTTAAATTCTTCAGTTTGCTGGTTGTGAGATGAAATAGAACATATTTAGTTATTGGGAATTGATATTGGGAAGTACTTAGCAATGTGAATAGCTGTTTTTAACCCATGCTGAGGAGTGGTATGATTAAGATCACCAATTTCTTTTTTCTTTCACAGCCAACAGGTCAGGTACCCTTCATATGACTAGTTTCTTCTTAAAGGCATCTGACAACCCAAAATGAAAACTGAAACTTATGTGTTGGTGATTCCTTCTCATATACTTTGCCATACTAATATAGCAAGGAGAATAGTGAGATAGAATTAGCTGTCTGTGTTTATCTGTACAGTTTTCTGAAAACTTCTCCGGCTGTATGAACCATAGGATTACACTGGAGGAATCCTCCTAATACACTGTGATGCAGAACTTAACCCATGGGCTCTGGCATTTAGAGGAGGAAAATCATGCCCAGGAACTACTGCTCTCCAGTGGGGTGGGGAAATTCCACTGCTTCCAAGTCCAGAAGCAAAGACAGTATTTCCTAAATACCACAGAGGAGACATGTCTTAGGATGCTTGCTCTGTAGGTAGTCTCTAATCAGTAGTATGGGAATATTTCATATGGAGGAGTTCAGACTTCACTAAGTCTGCTTGCACTAGCAGCCTAGTTGAAAGGGTACTGGTTGCTAATTACATATGAAGGCAATGTTGTTGGTTCTCAGCAGACCAAAGGAGACCTAAACTTGATGACTTGTAGTCTCTTAAAATGCATTTGTTTGCCGTCTCCTTTTCTGAGAAATATTTTAGTTCTACTTCCTTTTAAAACAGAAACTCCCATGTGCTCTAATGAGTTAGGTACAATATTGCAGTTTTTACTGACATAATTAAAAAGGTAATTATCTAAAAATTTATAATCATGGCAAGCAGGAAGACTTATATACTGTTTTCTATGAATTCATTTTGTTAAACAAGGTCTGAAAGTAGTGTTCAGTTCTTTGCCAAGAGATGGTTATGAAATATCCATTAATCAGAACTTTTCTGTATGTTATTAGTATGTTGATGTTGCTAGGCTTTGAGCATAACTCTGTAACAAAGTTTGACAGCATTAAAAGAACAGATGCAATCAAATGTAAACTGCCTGGAGTCAACTTTCTGTTCTTATAAGGGAAAATAAGGTCATTAACCATTCTAATGCTTGTAAGGAGCATTAGAGATATGAAAATGCATAGGACAGACATTGGAAATATAGTTGGACTCTTGGCTGGGATATTATTTGGACATGGATATTTAACATCTCCATAACAGCCAAGAGGTGCAGCTTAGAAATCATTACATGATGGTTTCAGAAGAAGGTAACCAATTTCCCTGACTCTCTGAACTGGGTGACAGAATCTCTAAGGTAGTGTATGCACCTAATCTCTCCCAAGGTTGCTGATGCTGCGTGGAGTAGCCTTCGCTGACTTGCTTCCTGCATTACCTGGGAGTGGGGATCCTGCACCCACCTCCATCACTGTCACGCCAGTCTTGGACTGTACTGGAAGTGCTTAGCTGATTACTGCAAGTTGGATTTTCCCAAAAGGTGGGAAGTCCAGCCACTGAACAACGGGGTCATTTGTTCTCTTGGGCATAGCTAGTTTGAAAACAAAAAATTGTTAGGATATAGGGAATAATCCACTGCCAAGCTGTGATTTATTATAAGCCTTTTGACCCTGAGGAAGGAAAGTAGGGAACTTTGGAAAATCCCCAAAGTAGCAATGGGAATACACAAAGTCTACCAACCAAATGAATGTTAGTGAAGTGTTTTAGATGTAATGAATAAGAGGGGAGCTCAACAGGGATTAATAATTATTGGGTTCTCCAGATACATTTTTAAACTAGTTTTCTGCAGCTGTATATCATAAGTATTTTTCATCTTATTTTTTCAAAGTAGTGATGACTGTTTTGCCTGCAAAACAATACTCAATAAGATGTAAATAATTATACCTATAAGTGATGTTAGAAAGAATGTATTATTTTTGTGAAAGTCAGGAGATATTATTAAGCCCTTGATTACATGGTTAAATGTAATTTTCAACAGAATGTTTCTATGCATAAAAAAGGCTTCTCCAAGGCTTAATTAAGATTCTTTTTCAAAAGAAGTTGTCAAATTGCTGTGTCACTTATTGAAAATCTGTAAGATGTGTGGTAGATGAAAAAGAGAATAGCAGGAAGGGAATGGGTTATCTAGTAGTTATGACAGTTCAGTGCTGCCCTGGAGGTCTCTGCATTGCAGTGAAAAAGGTTAACGGTTGGCAAGGTTTTAGGAAATTGAAGAAAGGGAAATGCCAGAGTTCTTAAATAACAATTGTGCTAACCACCCCATCATTAGAGTAGTCAGAATTTGTCTGTTCCAGTTTTTTTTGAACCATATGTTCCCACCCATAAATAGAGTAATGTTTTACTCATTAGAAACCTTCTGCAGTTTTCCATTTGTGGTGAGCCAAATTTATTTGTGATTATGTAAATAAATGACTGAATCAATTTGCCTGTACTTTTCATTTCATATCTGAACTACCTTAGACTCTTTCACCCTTCAGAGTTTCTCTGCAGAGTTAGGAAGCTTTCTAACATCTTTTCAGGAACACTAGTATTTTAAGAATGCCCTTCTCTAGTGATTTTACAGATTCTAAGTTCTCATCCATGGGAACCTACACATTTTAAAAATTGCTTACTTTCCATAACGTTAAGTGAATTTTAGATGAAATTCACAATTTTCTTGAATTTCCATACTAGCTCAAATAAAATGCTAAAATAAAACAGTTATTTCAGAGTAAAGAACATACAGTGTGTTGCCATGAATGAAAGGAAAAAAAATTTCCAAGACAACTTTATGTGGGTAAAGTAGAGAAGAGTTCTTTTACTTATAGGGTTTTGGGGTACAGAATATAAAGGAGTATAAAAGAGTACATAAAGTATAAAAATAGTATAAAAGAGTATAAGAGAGTACAACACATGTTGGCAAGTAACAGATAGAAAAGACCAGTGCTAGGTTGAGCTCATGGCCTCAGAAATACCACGTGAGCTCTTTTTCCAAGCACCATCGCTGCAAAACATGCAGAGTACATTAATCCAAAAGGCATCCCTTTCATTCCTGGCTGTATGCAGCCAACCCCTGAGCCACTCTGCCATTTCTTACCAAAGCAAACAAGGGACAACAACCTGCCCCTCCCAGGTGAAAGACCCTTTCACCCACAGGCTGGGAACACTGGCTCTTGCAACCTCTGGGCCCAAGTCAGCTCACCTCCCAACCCACCATAAACAAGGCAGAAACTCCCTTTCGCAGCTGCTTCCCTGCAGCTCAGCTAC
>VWZF01006437.1:155121-253450 GCA_013396755.1 Sclerurus mexicanus | reverse complement strand
TTTTTTTGGCAGTGCAATGTAAGCAAAGCTAACTTACTGAGAATGAAGTTTCTTCTTGGGAAATGTGTTTTCTTTCACTGCATTTAAACTACTGAGCTGATATTGTAGGTGACCAAATTTACAAACGTCATTTGGGCCTGCTCAGTTAAACCCTGTAGGCCTGAGTTAAGGATCTGAGAAACTGTCTTTGCATCTGAAAATACAGGGCTTTTTAAGAAAAAGCATGCCAATACTTAATGCACTTTGTGATGGGTGCTAAAGGACACGACACAGCCAGCTTGGCACAAACCTTTCAATACTTCTGTTTCTCAAGAAGCTCCTTTTTTGTGTAACCTAGGTTTTATTAACTAGAGCTAACATCATCATAAGACACTTTCTTAGCCTAGTGTTTTGGGTTTGGAAGGAGCTGGTTTGCACTTCTCTAGAAAGGGTGGTAACTTATAAATTACTGGTGGTTTTTTTTCTACTGGGCTCTCCATGTATGAAAATACAACTATTGTAATCTCTTACACATACAAGAGTAGTGTCTATCAATTGCACTCAGAATGCCACCACAGTCAATTACTTCTAAATTATGAACTTTGCCTAGTTAAATTATTATAAAGCTTTTAATGTCAGTCATTTTCTGATTTGAAATTGAAGTTATAAGCAAGTGATTTTTATCAGCTGTAACTATTCTTGCACGAGTGTACAGATGTGCAAAACATTATTAAAAATACTTTCTAATTTAACATTTTTTTCAGTATTTTGTTTTATAGAGAGTTGCAGAGAGTTTACTTGGCCAAACCTAGACTCCAAAAACATAATGTTCACTAAAAAAACTGTGAGATTGATATTCCTAAAATGCTTTCTTTGGGAGAAAACCTCCAAAATGAGATTAGGAATAACATTGAATTTACCAAAACAAAGAAAGTCCTGGTTTGAAAATGAACTATGTAATACAATACCCTTGATATGTTGAGCAAAAATAATTTGTTTTTCAAATATTATAGAATTTTATTAATTTGTAAATGCATAGACACACCTTTGGTTTTCTGTAAACATATCTTCTTTTTCTCCTGAAAAGTATTTCTTGGTGTCATTTGACAATATGGAGCTTTTATTCAGTTTTCCTGGTGTGGAGGTTTGGGTTGGCTCCCTGCCAAACCCAGCTGCTGGCCACATAGATTCGCCCTCTGCCTGAGAAAGAAAAAAAAGTGCCAAAAGAAAATTGTAGTAAAAAAAATATATAGATATTCACATATATTACAGTTATATACAATTAAACACTATGAATATATAGAACAAGAATTCCAAACAACCCCAAAAGGGAAAGGGGGGAAAGGGAAGAGGGACGAAAATGGGTAAAAACCAAAACAAAACAGATACACACACTCGTAAACTCAGGGAAAAGCTCAATAAAGTTACTAACATGATAAATTCTCACCAAACACCCCTCAGGAGAAGCAGTTCCTCCACTTTTGTGCAGCTGGGACAACAGCTCTCAGAGTACTCCTCAGCTCATACAGATAAGAGCTAAGCCGACACACCGAGACCTGATGCCTTCCCAAGCAACTGAAAGGAAGAGAGAGAGGAAACCTCCCCCTCGTCTTTATATAGAGCTGATTGCTTGAAGGAATGGTGTGGAATACTTCCTTAGTTATAACTGTTAACAGGGAAGGTCTAAACCAAACCCAAGAAAACTAAACCACCACACCTGGATATCCCTGACTGTGGGATATGCAGTAATTTTACCATATCCTGTTTGGTGTATGTAGTTCGACAGAGCACACTGGCAACCAACATCACCTGAGAGAGTGTTAGTAAATATTGACCTGACATGGATCAGTGTTTCTTTTAGTTTTGTTATTCCTCTAAAAAAATTACATCAATAGAGTAAATGTGAGAATTTGTTCATGGGATGTAAGAACAGGGACTGCGTGTTCAGATGCCCCACAGACATTTCTCTTTAAGAGAACTTTATTGGCTTGTTCTTAGTCTTTTATCTTTGTCTTTTAGGGGATAATGTCTTCCAGTGCCTTAACAGGCAAAGATTTTCCTTCAGAAATAGGACAGACAGGACTGACAAAGTGAGAAGATGATTGAACTCTGATGCATTTGTCAGAATATCTCAACATTCACCTCCAGGTGTTTTGGGTGTGACTTACACAACTCAGTACTGAGTTCTCTCTGGTCTCGCTGACCTGTCTTCATACTCCTGGAGCTTTGTTAGCAGTTGACAAACAACACTGGTTTTCTATCAGGGAATCTCTATTTTTATTTCATACTTTGAGTAAGATTAGACCAAATCATTAGCCAGAGTAAATAAGCAGAACTTCTTTGACTTTGCCCAGAGTTGCTAGCAGTGAAGATGTTGTTCAGGAAACTAATGCTCCAACTATGGCTTGTGCAGAGTAAAAGTGCTGTGTTGGTTCCTGTGAGTTCTTCAAGACATGATGGCAAAAAGTACTGATTTCATATCACCTCTGTTTTTATAATCTGTATTTCTTGTGTGTGTCTTGTCTGTCTTATATTCTGCTGGGTCTTCTCTACAACTTGAAAAAAATCTCAGGCTTTAATGCACTCCAAGAGAAGTGGTTTCTTGCTGTCAGTCTTAAAATTATTTTTTCCTCTATCCCTCCAAATGCTGGAAGAACTGCAAATGTGCTCCCCTTCTGTTGGCTGTTTTCTATCTTAAAAACTGTGCATGCTAAGAAAAGTGTCTTAGGGTACAAATGTCCTGAGACTGGCAAACACCACACCGGTTCCAGCAGTGATACAAAGCTGAAGACACCTGGTTCAAAGCCACCAGGTTGTGGCTTTTTTCACATTGTTCCCCTCCTGTACTATAGATTCCTGAGAACTACATTGGAGCAGAAAAATTTACAAAACTTTCAGTACTGGCACACTTTGATTTCCACAGCAGTCTCCTTAATATTAGTGGTGAAAGATAGTGCCAAAGAAGTTTTTTCCCAGGATGCATAGGTGACCAATGTGTTTCATGGAAGTGGTTTTCCAGGCTTTGATTATAACTGTCTCTTACTGCTATTATTTAAAAGGCCAGAGACATGAGATACTTCTAATACATTGCACTTTTCTCCAGCTCACCAAAATAGAATAAAATGTATTGTCTGTGAAGTTCTTTAGAAAATTATTAATTTTGCAAACAAAATTAACATGTAAACTGCCACATGGACTTATTCAGGTGTTAAATTGCTTTGTACTAATTTTATCTGACATGGCTTTGTATTGAGTGCTTTCTGGGCCTAGAATTTAGATCGTTTAAAATATCTTAAGTAGAGCTGTGCTGGCAGTGAATTACTGGTGGATTCAAACTAAACAGATAATTCAAGTTACCTTTTTTTACTTCATATTCAAACTGCTTGGAAATCTGCCAGAATTGTTAATCAATTACTGCCCCAGAGAAGGGAAGCTGAATTTAAGCTCTCCTAAGACTATCTGAACAGAGTCCTGAAGGACAAATAGTTCTCTGCTCAGTACAAGAGTAATTTCCCTTTTGAATTTAGATTCACAGTTGGACTAAAAATGTTTGATTCCAAAGTGTGCATGAATTCTAACTAAAGGACTCAGAGACAGGTGTCCCACACACCTTTCTCTTGCTGCCCTGTCAAAAAGCTTTTGTAATTTCTGCTTTTTCTACTTATTGGTGATTTTTATGCTTGCCTTTTTTTAAACACTGTTGTAGAACATTCTGCTTCCTTTTATTATACTTTTATTGATTGTTCCTTGCTTCCAAAAGATGGTAAAGGGAAGAAATTGAGGGTGCTAGCTCTCTGAAAAGTGGAGCTGGATGCCTGATTGTCATTATAGAACCAGGATGGGCAGGAAAGCTGTGAGTATTCACTCAAAGAAAGAAAAAAATTCATGCCATTATGTATTATAATTTTCTATGAAAATAAATAAGAGCAAGAATTATTGGAGGCTTTTGACCTGCTGATTCCAAATTATTTTGAACCATATCTTAATACTTTGTCAAAACGTTTTCTTTTCTCTGCCTGAATTCATGACATTGGTAACTGTTTCTGAACTTGTACTGTATGAAATCAAATGCTACATTCTACCAACAACATTTTCCAGTTTCCAATACTGCTTATGGCAGGGATTACCTCTATGGATACTTTCCAAAAAACTGTAATTCAGCTCTGTACAGACTCCCAGTATGAGATTTATGTGACACTTTTTTTTTTCCCAGCTGATTTCTTTTTTATTGCATATGTGATCCTAGTGTAATTCAGTTCAGCATGGAATCTAACCATTGACTGCATTAATTTATTTAAATTCAAGTATTTTTTCAGAGAAACTTTCACTCATCAGAATCAAATCTGCACACTTGTTTGCCTCAATTTTGCCAGGCTGTACTTTGTGGTTGTGTTTTCTGTTTTGTTTTGGTTTTTAGGGATTTTTTTTGCAACTGAATTCCCTTCTCACTGATAAAGCAATAAGGTGAATTGCATTGAGCAACCTGTCAATTTTCCAGTTCTAATAGGAAGGGAATATTTATAGAGAATGTTGGAATCTCATCATTTCCACATTTGCTTTACTGTCATGGTAGGTAGCTGTTTACTTCACACAGCCTTAAATCTGACTCCACTTGCAGTAACATAAGTGAGTTGACACAACACCTCTATGTACTTCTGGGCTTTTATATATATGTCTTGATCTTGTGTTTAATGAATGACAACACTTGAGACATGCATTTTTTCAGAGTACCATTTGCCTGACATGTAGCCACCATGCTGTTTCCTTGGTGCTGGGCAGTGCATGCCTCAATCAATGCCATGTTAATTCTGAGAACCAATAGGTGCTAAAACTCTGGGAGGGGGGGAGTGGGGACATGGGGACAGGGAGAAAATCAGTTTCTCTGGTCAGTTTCTGATTGTGCTGTGCACTTTTAATCACCTTGTAAAGACAGTACTTTAATGATTGGTTTAAAAATGCTGCACGTGCCAGCAGTATGCACCAGTGGTTCTTCAAATGATTATAGGGCAAGGACACAAGTACCCCTTTTTTGCATTGCTGTAAACTGAAATACAGGTAGAGACCAATCCTTCTTTCACAAACCAGCTTGAACTCTTGAACAATGGTGCCAAGGCAGTGGATTCTGCCACAGGCAGACAGATGAGAAGTGTTTATATTTTTTGCTAAATTTTCTGAAAATCTTTCCAAGTTTGTGAGTTTTTTCTCAGTCATATCACACTGAATACAATAATGTTTTCCCTAAGTAGTAGTTGCTGTCAATCCTTATTGCTCTCTATCATCATTTAAGTCCAGTGGGCAACCAAGCACCATTCAACTTCTTGCTCACTTCCCCACCAGTGGGATCAGGGAGAGAATTGGAAGAGTAGAACTGAGGCAAAAAGAAACTCATGGATTGAGATAAAGAGAGTCTTACAGCTAAAGCAAAAGGCACATGCACAAGCAAAGAAAACCAAGGAATTAATTCACTGCTTCTCTTGGGCAGCCAGGTGTTCAGCCATCTCCAAGAGAGCAGGGCTACATCACGTGTAACAGTGACTTGGGAAGACAAACACCATCAGTGTGGAAATTACTCCATTCCTTCTTTTTTCCCAGTTTTATATGATAAGCATGATGCCATAGGGTATGGATCAGTTGAGGTCACCTGTCCCAACTGTGTTTCCTCTCAACTTCTTGTGCACCCTTAGCCCATCGCTGGCAGGACATTTCTGTAGCAGAAAAGGCCTTGGCTCTGTCAGCACTGCTGAGCAGTAGCAAAAGCACCTTAATGTTATCAGCACCTTTTGCAGCACAAATGTAAAACATAGCCTTACACTAGGTACTGTGAATAAAATTAACTCTACCCCAGCCAAAACCAGCATACTTCCTTAAATTGTTAGAAATTACTGTGTTGCACTTTTGTTTGTCTTTCACTGAAAAAGTTGGAATGCTTATGAAAAAACAATCCAGAAGTCTTTTCAAAGTAATCTATAAAATAACTCTTGAAACATTGCTTTTCTATTATGCTAGGCTGTTATTCCATGTAATTTTAGCCAGGTTAAAAGTACGCTAAGTCTTCTTGTTTGTTTCGAAAACCTTTCATAACTTCTTTGCTTACCATCCCTGCTGAAGATTAGTTGTTGGCTTACTTTTTTTTTAACATCATTCATTAATCACTTGCTCTGAAATACATCTCAGGTCCTGTTATTAATTTTTTTTTATGTGTACATGAAATATATCTAAGATATCTTACATGCTGATATAATTGAGTGTTAATTATGACTGCAGTGGCCAAACCTAGGAGTTTAGGAAATAAAAGTAATTTTCTCTACTGGTCTTGTAATTGCCAGATAGGAGTATTTAAAGGTGTCACTATAACTAAGTCTTGTGTCTAAATCCGTTGAATTTATGGATATGTATGTGCGTGTATATACAAAGTACACTATTCTATAACCAATACCTCAAAACTGATTTTGCATGGATCCAAAAAGGTCATCTGAGAGTACTCTGAAGGAAAACCCTTTCACCTTGTTTTGTGGTGTGGAAAGTAAAAGCAATTGGCAAGCATCAGAGCTTCTTCATGACATTTTTTTTGGGAACATGAACATTACTTCTTCATAGTTGCTATTATATCTCCAGTGTGATCAGAAAGTGCTACAGTGATTTTGAATGGTATGCATAGCAAAAAAATTTAAGTCTTCATTTTCTGGATACAAGAACTCACAATTTTTTTAAATTTTTTTTTTCACATGGAAAACTATCCAGTGAGTCTTGTGCTGATTGATCACACCTCCATGAAAAGCTGTTTTATTATTGAAAGGTTTCTGTGAGGTGAAGACTGAAGCTGCTGCCAGGAATACATTTTTTCTGTCTTAGAAACTGCAAAGTCAGGACTGCATTATCTGAGAATAGTGGCAACAAAGAAAGTGCCAGTGACTAGAGCACTGTATGAAGTGCAATACAACTGGTTGAACAACTTGTCTTTGTAAATGATTAGAGAAGTTATTTCCATTGAAATTTTATTCTGAGTTTCAGCACCACCAGATAATCATAATTCCCAGTGTTGCTGAAGACAAAGCTATCAATGACAGAAACCTACGTATTTTTGCCCATGAAATAACTGACTAGAACACTCTATTTATATTCTTCTATTCATGTGGTTTTTAAAACTTACAGAAATTGTAATTTGTGTGTTTGACTTCTTGCCACTCTTCTGACATACTGAAATTTTGATCTTGGGTATACAACACGAAGAAGAGGAATCCAATAATTAGAGCAAAAGCTCTGGAGGATTGAAATGCTTTTCTGTTCCCATCTGACAAAAATTTGTTTCTATCCATATACTAACAGGGATGTCCTCAATTGACAAATTTGGGATTGAGATTACATAAAAAAACCCACTCAGCACAAGCAGCCATGATCAATAGTTACAGAGGACAAAAGAAGGTTGTTCACTAAATACTACGTGCAGCTTCTCTGCTAAAGCAAGGAAACAGCATCCAGCAGAGCTGGGAGCAGTGTCCTTGTGTGTTTGTTTTGTTCCTCCCAGAGATGTCCTAGGAAAAGTTCAGTTCCGTTCAGGTTTTAAAGCAGCATCAAGGGCAGCCTGTCCCCATTCCTAACATCTCTCTTTCAATGTCACAGTCGCAGAGGACAGCAAGCACAGCTCTGCTGGTTCAGGCAGATAAGGACTGTACTATGCATTCCTCTGCCTGCAGTTCACTCCTTTAAAGACACAGTATGCTTTAAAGGTAGAATGAAGCTGCTCAGAAAGCTATAGAGATTTAAGATTCTTGCTTGAAAAAAACCTTGAAAGTGAAGCTGTTCGGAAACATGGGAATGCCAAATATATTTAGGTGGTTGGAACTAGCTAGTGCCTGGCAGATGTTTGACAGACTGTGATCCCTAGGCAAAATGGTGTTCCTGGAAAAGAATTTTGCACACTCCACTGTGCATAAACACATTACTGGGATGGTCTGATAGTCATGTGTGCTAGAGACTAGCATATAGTTTATGCAGTTTAACAGTGATTTCCAAAAGTAAATTTCCTCCTAGTTTAAGGTTTCATACCTTGCAATTTCCTCTGCATCTCTCTCTGCAACACAGCTTTGTGAAGCTTTGCTGTGTAAAAGTGAAAAATGAGACTTCTCATGGAATCTTTCAAGGCCAATGGCAGTGATCTCCGGGGGCGGGGGGGGGTGTTCTGCTGGTTTTTTTTCCAGAAGCAGACTGGGTGAGGGTTGAGCAAAACCATCTGTTTCTGGTCCAACATAGTCCTCTGAGTCCATTGTTTGTGGCATTAGTGCCATTCATGTCCTCTGGGCAAAATTCATTGTGTCACAGGCATAATGAATTAAAATACGGATCTGAAACTAATGTATTATTTTTCTTCAGTCAGAACTGAAACTGCATTGTGATTTTGAAATGTTCAGAAGTCCAAATTGTAGCAATCCTTGTCTCCACTGAATCAGGCTTGAAAGCAAAGAATGCATGCTTTTCTTACATAGCTGCTGTTCTGCTATACTGAAATTTAAATTTTTCATTGGCAGGATATTTTTAACAGATGCCATTTTTATTTAAAATCATTCCTCTTCTAATTGTCTCAGAAAACCAGAAAATGTTTGCTGTTCAACAATGATAATACCTTTCTGTGTTGTTCTACTCTGCACCATTTATGCTGAGCTTTTGGTAGACTTTTGGTGTTTGCAGGTAATGAAGGCCATGATGGAGTGGTTTTAACATTTACTATTGACCTCAACACCTTTATGGCAATATTTAATGCAAATATTTCTATTATACTGCTGTGAGGACATTCTGGGAAAAATAAGCCTATGTTTCCTTTGTCTGTAAAGGTACCTTTATGCACTTCAGAGAGTGTGCAGACTGACTTTTGGTTTGCTTGTTGAAGTGCAGAACCAAGCAGGTCTTGGTGCAAGCACTGTGGTTGGCAATGGAGTGCTGGGATTGAATCTGCTCTGGCTTCCATAGCTCCCTGGAAAACAATTGGGAGTGTGAGTGTCAGTCAAACTGACCTTCCTCCTCTTTCCCATTGTTTGTGAAGTTCAGCTTGTTGTAAAGTATCAGAATTCTTTGAATGTAATATTTGTCCAAAGCTTTTGTATAAGGCACCCCTCCATAGGCATTCAGCAAACTTATAGTTTACACTATGACAGTATCAACCTTTTAATCTCTTTCCATTAGAGGGTAAGAATAGAGTGAACCTACATAAGATGCGTTACAACAATTTGAATTTCTGTGACAGGTATTTATCCTTTGAGAAACTTTTTGGACTTAATCTTCTGTAAAGGTAGGTTACTACTTTTAGGAGCTTTGAGTCACTTTTTATTCCTTTTATCCTTTCTTTTATTGTGGATGATCTTTTGCTACAGTTAATTCCCTGCAAACCTTTAACAAAGAACGGTCTAAGAAGCAGCTCTTCCCAGTGATTTGTTTGTTCTCTTTCCTTTGTCTCATGAAGAAAATCAAGTAAGACTTGAAAGTCAAACAGAAGTTGGATATTTGGCAATAAAATAATTCTTTGGATTCATTGGTAAAGTCATGATTAAACCTCAACCCTTTTTAAGTCAGGAGAACCTTACTGTTGGCCTAACATTGAATTTCTAAAAAAGTTCATGCAGCATATTGTGCAAATATGCATGTTAATTACAGTGCATTGATTAAGACATTTGCTGGTTTTGGTATATCCATTTAGTTCCAAAAGGCTGAAATACTTGATGTTAATTTTGTCGTGAATGAATGTGCTATGTTTAATTGATGTTTACAGGTAAATATACTCAGAGTTTGGCTGATTTGTCTAAGTCTTTTGATTTCAGTTGATCTGGTAGATGCTCAGCTTATTGTCAAAGAATAGTTGCAGATATTACACCCTCAAGAAAATATTATTTCTTCTTCAGACATTTATATGCTCACCAGACAATCTGCCAGTTTAATACACTTCTTTGTAAATTATTTGTCTTACGCAGAAAAGATTTTTTAGTTGGTTTTTGTTCTTTTTTTTTCTATGCAATGCAGGTTGCAAGAGCAAACCAAATTCATGAATACATAAACCATAAACCCTGACTTTATAAGACTAGTAGTTGTACTCTACTACATATAAATCAGAATACACATGTTTTCTGTACCAAAGTTTAGTTTCTTTTCACTCTAGAACCATCACTTGTTGCATCGTAAGTCTGAAGGCATTGATTGGCCACAGTCCTGCTCTTTATTTCCTTTAAAATAAGACTTCACTAGAAAAAAGGATATTTATAGAGTTTTTTTCTATAAGAATTTATACTTTATTCACATCTGCTTTGAAGTGCTACAAAAAATGATTTCAGGTCAAATTTGACATTACTTTAGTCTATGGAATATTAACAGTTCAGCCCTCAAGAAAATGAAGAAAGAATCTAATACAGATCTCTGCCTCTCCTTCTTGGCACCCACGTATTTTTGTTCTAACTCTGAAATATGTTTATTTTTTATATAATAAACCAACAGCTGCAGATTATTACTGCTAACATTCCAGTTTTGCACAACCAAAAATAACAATAATAAACATTTCTGTAACATCTGAGACAATGTATCTCATATTAATTTTGTTATACGGGTCTCCAAAAAAACCCTATGTGCCTTGTGAGCTTCTTTGTGCTTGAGAACATTCCTCAGTTGTAGAAACATTCATCAGTTTTCTTAGCTATTGTGAACTATCATAATTATGCTGATAAAAGAACAAGTAATTATCTGTTTACAGAATGTTCTCAGTTTAATTCTGTCCATCTGAACAATCCCCAACTAATCTGATCTTTCTTAGGGGTCATTTTTTCTAGATTTTTATACTGCTTTCATTGTTTTCTGGAGCTTCTTTGTTGATGTAAATCCCACCAAAAGAGACCTTACCAACCCCGAGTGAAGCAAAATGATTGCTTCATATGTCATGCAGGTTTGACTTTGTGTACACCTCCCAGAATGATTTTTGACACATACTTAACTCTGGGGTTTCTTTTTCTGTTGTGTCAAACCAGTGTTTCTTGTCATTATATAGTGACTTAATCATACCTGCATTCAAAATTTTGCATTCATCCTTCTGTGTTATGTCATATTGTTGAAATCTATTTCTTCCAGTTGACAAAGATAATTTTGATTTTAACTGAAGTATCAACCAGAAATCAGTTTTTTTCAGTGTCAATGTAACTGCATTGCTGTGTAAAGTATGGAAGAGTGAATGAAGGGAGGGATGAGTTTCCTTGTGATGTTCTATTTTGCTAGAATTTTCATGCTAGGGTGATGTGAAGTAGTGCAAAAGAAGTGGTGCACATGCTGATAATATCATATTTTTACATGCCAATGTATGTACTGCTCTGTAAGGTCTTTGATGTGTTTTTCAGTTCTTATCAGTCATCATTTATTTTGTAGCATACGTGACTGATACCACTGTATACTTGAACTAATTTCTTCTTTCTACTTTCATAATGGAAAAAGGATTTATTCTGATAAAAAATAATCTATTGCTTTGGTTTTCTATATTGGTTATATTCTTAAATATAACTTAAATATTGTTAAAGTGCAATCATTGAAAAAATCAGGTTAGGCGTTGTTTGTTAGTCTGGCCCTCCGTTCAGAAAGAGTGAACTTCAAAGTAATTTCAGGTTGTGCAAAGCCTGGCTCAGCTGAGGTTTGAAAATCTCCAAGCGTGGCCATGCCAGTGCATAGGCAAACTTTTCCAGTGCTTTCCCATGACTTAAGTATTGGAGACAGTATATCAGGTTTCTATTTGTTGCTGCAAGCTGTGTTAATTAACTTGTAATTAGTTTTACAAATTAAGTGCTGTGCTTCCACTTCCTGACTGCTGTTAGGAATATGGAATGCCTTTAGCCTGAACAGATTTCTTAATGTCTTAAGCTTCCAGAAAAATAGTGTCCAATTTACTGTCTAATTTCTACTCTAATATTGTGTGGACAGAATTCATCTGCGCCTTCTTTTAGTACTTTTCTGTGGGTGGACAAAATAGAAAACACTTAAATCAAGGAACAGTAGTGAAAAACTGCATCCAATTACTTTTTAAAATGGATCTAGGAGCCACAATATTTGCAATGGTAAGATTAAGAGTGTAGGAAAATGCAAAGCCATTATCCTCTTAAGATGTTTGCCCACTTCCTCACAGTATTATATGGAGCACTGTAGGACTGTAAATTGTCTTTACTCCTGAAGCAAGGCCACACTGAATTCTTTCCCAAGCCGTGTATTACAGTTACTTGTCTGTAGGTGTGGAAGTTGTTGGGGAGGAATGATAGGATGTTTTATTTGAACTCTTGCTCTTCATACATCTTTTGGGTGCTGCTCATCCCTTTCAGCATGGGAACATGTTTCACCTTGCTTTCCGTTTTGTCTGCTTGTGCTCCTTGCACTCCTCCTGAGTCCCTCTGGCAAGGCAGAGCAGTTTCCATCTTTGATATCCCATGATAGTGATGTTTGCTCAGAAATGGAGAGCCACCTTTGAGCTTTTCAGGCTCAGGCTTTCACTCTGCTCTTCATCCGCCTACATGTTTGTTAGGGGTTGACAAAGCAAACATCTTCATGGAGAATGAAAACCCACAACCTCAACCTGTAGCTTTGGTGCTGCTCACATGGGGCTAAGCTTAACCCTTCTTTGAACAGAGACAGAAACTCACAGCATTGACAATGGGCTCCAGGTTTTCTTCTGCAGGCTTCATCTGAGCAGGATATCACATTATCTAGCTATGGCAGCGTGCCATGCACTGTAGGCAGAGGGTGCAGTAGGTGTTATGGGTAGCCTGTGAATTTGTTTTCAAAGCTGCAGTAACATGACAGTATTATCAGAAAAGCTGAAAGCCCAGGGACAAACTGGAAATAGGCATCAAGGTAAGAACATGATCTCCCAAGTCTTTTGCTTCCCTCCAATCATTGTACTGTTCTTCCTTTAATTTTCCAGGATTTATTGCTTGCCTAAACAAAATGCAAACTTCATCATGAAGTGACACAAAGGATAAGACTGGTGAACATTTAAAGGCATGTACATTTTACTGCTTGAACTCATGATTAAACTCCATAAATAAATGTTTACATCTTGGCTTTTTCTTTTAAGTCAGTTGGAATAAATCTCTCATCAAAAAACTTATATTGGATTTTGATGCAGCAGTTCCCAGCCTAAACAGTGAAAGCACAGTTGATTTTCTAACTCAGTTGAAATTGGAAATCAGGAATACACAGTGTAAATCAGGCCAGAATTACAATTCAATCCTCTCTGGCAACTTGAGGGTGCAACCATGGGTCCACTATATGAAGGGGTGCACCTGTATTGCTTACAGATAGAAGTGATTGGGGCAGGAACCTAATTTTGAACATCATCTCTATTAATTTTTGTGAATCAAATTGATCAGTTTGTGTTTCTTGCTTTTTTCCTTGTAGCATAGATTAGGTAAGTAGAAAGACAAATGGAAGGGCTAGGTAATTACCATGTAATTTTCACTTCAACTATGTCAGCAAACTTGGTGGTAGTAGGCAAATGCTCTGAATACTTAATTGCATGCAGTAAAAAACCTATATGTTTTGCTGGCATGCAAGCTAAAGCCCTCTTTACTACTATTTTTATTTTAAGTGAAGACCTTTCACACTTCAAGCCATGTGGATTTTCAACATAAGAAACGTCTGCCTTCAGTGTATCTTCCCTTGGTGATGCTCTGTGTATCAGCTTGAAAGGCTGGATGTGGCATTATCTAACAGGTGAATGGTGTGCATGTGTGAAAAATTTCCCTCTAGTGCTTCCTCTGGTGCCCCATGACAAGTTTACTTTTAACAGGGGAGCCCTGATGGGAAGTTGCCTGACTCCTCTGGTCAGTGTCTGCTGCTTGTGCCTTTCAGAGCTCATGCTCCCACCCTGCAAATGCTGCCACTATCTTCAGTGAGCGCAGGCTGTAGGTCCAATGCCCACAGTTTGAGAAAAGAGAGAACAAAGTGTATTCTAAAAGACATGAAGCGGAAAGTCATATTGTAACTCCCAACAGTAGTGATTTGTGACCAAGAAGTGATCTGGCATGGAGGGCAAGGAGGGTCAGCTGGAGAAGGGGTTAAATTGGATGGAGGTAGGAATGCCAGTGACAGACCCTCTGTATGGGAGTGAGGTTTTCCTTGGTGATGAAATAAAATCCAGGACCATCATGATCTTGTATTCATCCTGGAATTGGACTGTTCAGAGGATTTCTCTATGCATTAGAGCTGGGCTGGATCATGGACCCAAGGCTAGGCTAAGGATTGTTACTGGTGTAAATGTATATAAGAATTTGGCTTGTGATTGTATCTGTCAGACTTCTTGTAGAAACACTTAGGGTGGTAGGACTCTGCCTAACGCATAGTTCACTAATTATAGTTTACTTAAACACAAAAGTGTTTAAATCAGTTCCATGACTACAGTAAAAATTCCTCCAAAGGTTTCTGGGGATCCTCTGTATGCCCTCTGAAGGCATGAACTTGTATTTTGTTTGGCACACACAGAAGTGAACTCCAATGTCTCCTACCCCATCAAGTGCTTCCCTGCATTTTGTAGCTGGCATAATTCACTGTCCTCTTCTGTGATGGAGCACATGGTGACCAGATAGGGTTGTGGAGGAGCAGAAACAGCAAGAAAATAATCACAAGAGCTGAGGCAAGTTGAAATCAGTTCTACCTGGGAACATTCCCATGGGCTCTTCTGCAATCCGAGATCCCTGTTATTATAGGGGAAGTTTGAAGGTATTCTCCCCATTGGAATTTTCTGTTGCTGGGTTTTGTGCATACTGTTTATGACAGTTGGAACTTAGTTGCTCTGAGGGAAGTCACCCTTGGCCTCTAAGTGTTCAGTTCAGATCCTCCTGTGTTGCTGAAGTAATATATGGATAGGGAAGAGGTGCAAACAACTGAATTTGTTCACTGTGGTAGCACAATGTGCCTGGTATTTACTACAACTGCATCAATTGAGCAACTGCATCCAAGAACTGAGCTTGCAATTTGTAAGAGAGATGGATCTATGTATCTTTTTCTCTATGGGGATGTTGTGCCAGGTGATGATACCATATCAAGAATGTAATCTTTTTTCATTAATAAATTTAATATCACATTACCTAATTTGTGCTTGCAATATTCCAGTGGTACTTTTCCTGCAAGACTGTAATAGGTAGTGCTATCAGAAAAGCTTTCTACATCAAAATCTTTCTATCAAAATCTTTCTATAGAAGCACGCTTGTTTGCCTCCTTGCTTTTCTATTGTAACGAGAACAGTTTTTTAGCTTAGAAAATGGAAGAAGAATAAGATTTTCCTTGTGCTATAGAAAGGCAGATGGAATATTACAGGTAACCATGGTGCCATTCATAGAATTTATGAAAATGCTGAGTCTCAAGTAGACTAGCTGAGCATAAAATGCTGAACAGCAAATGGTGAATTCCCCACTGCAGTTGAAAGCAAATCTATAAATAGAATGGCAATGGAATAACCCTCCAGCTAGTGAACAAGAAAACTAGAAATTCCCTTCTTTGCCTTGCTTTGCATACTAGTAAGGACAAAGGGTGAGGGAAGAAAGAAAGAAACAAAGAAAAATGTCTGTAGATGGCTCATTTATCAGATTACAGGGAAACCATGTGCTTGCTGGTTCATTTAGCTGCCCTTTTCCTAGCACTGAACAGAAAAATAATAGAAACTATTTTTTCAGAAGATGATTTATTTGTAGATCTCAGGGACAAAGAGGCTGATGTGTGCCGTTTTCCTTCCAAAGTATGCTTTCTGTTGATACTAATGCAAGAAGCCTGTGGGATATATAAAACAGAAAAGAGTCTGTGAAAGAGGAATTTCATTATGAAAGAGCACATTTGGTCTTTTGCAGTGAAACTGGATGCTTCCTGTCATTCCAGCACTGGATGCTGTGAATAACTCATTGTTCCTACTGTATGTCACAGTGCAATAAAATTTTGTCTTCTTTTCTTCCCAATCTACCTGCTAACAATTATTTATCCTGTTGTCAGAGTGAAAATCATTTAATTTGGTATCTGTAATTAATTATAACACAGCTACCTATACCTGTGAAGAACTGTCAATAGATAGATGGAAGCACTAATGGTGTAGTTTATAATTTTAGTAGCTCAGTGTAAGGAGCAGGAATCAACATGCAGAAAGCAGATATGCAATTTTTACTATGAAGTGCAGTTTTCCAACTTGTATGTCTGTCTATCTGTATGAAACACGTCTTGTGTTACATGTAAGGTGTTCTTATGTGGGCAGCAAAATTCAACTCTATCTAAAAGTCAGAAGAAGTGAGGCAATAGTCTGTGTATGTGAATGTGTGTGTGCACATTTTCTGTTCTGTACTCTTAAACATGTCCAGCATTACTCACAGAGTTCTGCAATCAAAGTCTTGCTTTTCAATATTACTGCCTATTTTTATTGTTTGGGTTTTTCTATGCTATGAGTCCCATTCTTATTTCTGTTTGAATACTTAGCTTATCTGTCTTCTAGTAAAGCCTGGTAAATTAGATAAGGTTGACTAGCGTTCCTGATTTACAAACTGTGTATCCAAAATTTCATATGGCTTACAGCCTTAAAACATTAACTAAATATCAGTTCAAGAAAGGGAAAAATCCAGGAATATTAGGGTGAGTGATGGCAATAGCTACTAAAAAGTCCCTCAGCTTCAAACTGAGTTGGTGTCAAGTGAGGCCCTTAGTTAAGTTTTGGGGCACCTTTGCTGTACCGATGTTAGGAATTTGGGAACTTGACTAGTAGCAGAACCCTATTGTCAGCAGTTTGATATAATCCTGGCATTATTATTTGTCCCCACTAAGCTAGACACAAAATTTGAAGACAGAGACCCTGTATCAGTTAGAGAGATGGGTTTTAGCTCATTATTGCAGCCCAAATTGCAGCATGATTTGCAGTGGTCTGTCATCCATGTGCAAGTTGGATTTCGGGGCTCTGTCAGTGGATGCAAGTAGTCATGGGTACACTGAGCAGCCCCACCTCATTTGTATCCTGATGTACAGTCCTCACTGTGTGGGGAGCATGGGGCTGTCTTTCTCATGCACTCGTACACCATGCACTTCCCTGCCCTGTCTTCACAGTATTTGTCATGATTTCTGCAGCATTTGCAGTTCTTCACCATAGGTTATGAATAGAGTTTATTCACAGGTATTACTAGGCTTGGGAAATAATATGATGGCAAAACATGAAACATGAAATGAAACATAGAACTATTCTGAGAGAATGCAGTTTCCAATCTCTTAGGCCAATAAGAAATTCTGGTATAATAAATGGAAGTATTAATCTGCTTAATTTTGCGTACCACTGTATTTTTATTGCAAAATAAGTAGTATGTTGCAAAGTAACAGAGTATGGCAAATAGGATAAAACTAAAGGTTTGGAGCTATATCTTGTATTTTCTACATACCTTGCTAACTCACACATTTGAAAAAGACAGTAGTATTCAGGAAGCAGAACTGAATTTTAATACTTTAGCAGTTACATACGCTAAACTCAAACTGACTCTCAAATATGAGGCATTCATGTTTTTAAAGTCAATTTCACATGCATGGGAATAGCTAATAGAAGAACAGGTTATTTCATGTGTCTTCAGCATGTTAATACATATGAACTGAAAAGTTCTAAGAAATAGAGAACTACTTTTGGCCTTACCAAAGGTTTTTGCATGGCTTTGAACATACTAAAAATTAATATAAACAAACTGAACAATTTTGTCACTTCAAAGCAGGGACCTGCAGAGAACTCATTAAGAAGCAACTGCAATGTTAAAAAGTGGGGTTTTTTTTGTCATTTAGAGGCTGCATTATTTCCTTTGTGCTCCTGAAGATGCAGTGCTGACTCTTATTGACAGCTGAGGCACCTTCTGAGAGAGATTTTACACATTGCTGTGCTTGGCAAGCAGAGACATCCCTCCACAGTGCAGGTCTTCTTGATATTTTCCCCCAGGTTTTGTATACAGCTCCTGTGTACACAATCAGCAGAACCTCTGGACAAAATGTGTATTTGAAGTGGCTGTTTACACATGATCAAAGCGCTCTTTCGTTGTTAATCTTGACTAAATTTTTATATTATAAATTTTTTCATCATCAAAAAGACATAGTATCGTAGTGACAGTTTCACAACAGAAATTTTCCCACTGGTTTAGTGAGTGAAAATGATATTAAGTGCATTAGCCAATAAAAGATATAATAATTGGGCTTTTCTGGTATTTATGAACAACTTATTTCAAAGGCCATCTCAAAATCAAGATAGCACTAATCTGCAGAATAGTGATGGTTCTGTTTTCCATATACCTACTCCCATCATTGCACATGCGCACATACAGATCAACACCCATACAGGTGTTCCTGCCCCAAAATGCAGCCATGGCAGAAGATAGCTATAAGGTTTACAAGTTTTCAGTCATGACCTTTGGCTTGTTTCAGTTGTCCATGCAGAAAAATGACTATTCCAAGACGTGGTGTAGATCTGTGTATTTTGCAGAGGTTTTAGAAGGAATGAAATAGTTTTGTCACATCATCTGTCTTTTGTTGTTAAAATGTGGCTCACATTTTATTTTCAAGTTGTAATATATTAGACTGCAATCTGATTACTCCAAGCTCCTAATAAACAACTACAGTGAACACTCACTAATCAAGATTTTTATTTGTAATGTTAATTAATCATGGTATATGACATGCAAATAATATCAAAATGTCATGCTTTTAATATACTGATAAATTTTGATATACTGATTATTTTACAATTTGCTCACTGAAGGTTATGAAAAATATCAAATATTAAAAAGATTCATATTTTTCTGTAGCAATAAATAATTTCCCTCATTAACAGAGAGAATAACCAAGCCTGACAGTGATAAGAATAAAAAGACAGTGTCATGATTCATTACCATTATATACTATAACAATGTTGAACTATAATGTTGAACTCATTTAGACAGATATAACATGAATATATTTTTTAAAACAAATGTATGCAAAGTCCAGTTTAGTATTCTGTTAGTTTGTTATATTTGCCCTTATGTCCTTTAAAAATGAAAGATTTTACAAAGCCAAATATATTCATAGCCCCAGTTGTGTTCCTTCAGTCTTTCCCCATACATTGCCAGTGCATTACTTCCCATTCATTGCACATGCACAGCTACTCTGTATGGGAGTACACTCTGAAGGGAGAATAAAAAGAAAGTGAGTATGATGGATAACTTACAGTGTAGAAATAAGAAAGTAGCTCAACTTTCTGTTCTTNNACTTTTTTTTTTTTTTTTTTTTTTTTTTTTTTTGTTAATTGATATTTATTTCACTGGTCTTCTAACTCTGCTTAGTACCCAAGATCAGTGATACTTCCTGGAAAATGAAGGAAATATAACAACAGTTAATGTATTATGTGGAAAGGTTGGCACGGGATTTCTACAGAAAATTTCCAGTGTGACTTAGAGATTTTCATGGGTTAGACAACCACTGGTAGTGGGTGGGGTAAACTGATTTGTTGAGGACTTGCAGCATAGCTCTGTTGCTCTTGCTCTCCAAAGTCCCACTGCGGTAAGGAGCTAATATAACTGTTAATGTGGAGTGACTCCACATCTCAGATGGGTGCTGGTTGTATGCTCTGTATTTCTCTTTAGGGCACCATAGTTGGACATTTGGATCTGGACCGAAAAATGATAATTTTTAAAGAAGCCACCAGTTTAGTAAACCATATGCTTGACAGGCTAGGTACTAACCCACAGTAACCAGGTAGAAGGGCAGAGAATTGCCTTTGCTTGTTTCAGGAGTTTGTGTGTGATTTGAGGGCTACCAAAAAGCCTGCTGGATACCTTGCTCCTGCAGTCCAAGATTGATGCCAAGAGGAGTGGAGGTGTGAGTAACATCACAATGTTCTACTTGGCTCCTTCAAAGACAAAAGGGGTAAGTGTAATGGGATACCTCCTCCACTCCTTGGACAGTTTTAGATTCATCCAGGATAGTAAATGCTTGTATAAAACTGGAGTTTTGGTGGATATTTCCATACCAAGAAACCAGGGAATAGTTATGACAAATTTGAAAGATAAATCTTGTTCACAGACTTCTTTGTGTTGGATAACCAGTACAGATTTGTGAAGGAGAGATAATCCAAGTTTAATCTTTATTGTAAATTCCACAGTTTTTGTGGAAAAATAAAGGAGTAGGGGAGTCTCTTGCCCTGTCAGAGTTGTAAAGCATTGGGTGACACTGATGGTTTGAAATTCCAGTTCATCAGACAGATGAACTGCAAATTTGTATATGGCCTCTCAGAGGATGATGTCAATTCAACTGGGTATTTGTTGAAGATCTCAGCTATTTCCATCAGAAAACCCCAAATCAAACCAACCTAAACTAATAACAACAAAACACCAAAACAAAAAAAAAATAAAAGTGACAACAACAATAAACAAAATACAACAAGCAACCCCCCAAAAAAACCCCTCCCACCTCTTCACTTCCTAATCAGTCTTGTATCAGCCAAACAAACTAAGAAAAGTCTGTGCAAAGAAGTTTCCCTAATAGAAATAATAAGATAATTTTACATTATTTTTCATCTATGTAGATGTATAGATGTACAGATGTAAAGGAAAAAAGAAAGCCCAAATATTATGATGCTTACTAAGACTAAGAGATACAGCCCTGTCATTCAATCAGAACTTAAATTGTCTGTGAAAGAATGACTCCTAAAAACAATGTCATCCCAAAATAGGACTGATATTTGATATATTTTGAAATCTCATTAAATTTCATTGAAAGATCATTTTTTATTTTAGTAAATGAGGTTGAAATTTCACTTTGATGAATAGGCTCCTTCCATTTGGCAGAAACAGAAGGATTAATTTAACAGCAGAGGTAACTTGAATTGTGTCCTGTGCTTTATTTTTAGCTTTTTATGTTGATCCAATATAATTAATCAATCCATCTTGTAACTTAAAGTCAAACCTACAAAAACTTACGATGCATACTGTGACCATTTCTTTTCCTTTACCAACTGTGTCAATGAGGTCCTATTCAGTTAAGTAACAACCACAAGTGTAATATTATCAGAGACAGTAGAGAAATAATGTCTCATTTATTTGTTATGAGTTGACTACCTTTTGTTCTGTGTGAGGGGAAGCCACCAACATGGCCTAAGTGATATCAGAGACTACCACCTTCTACCTTAGGTCCTAAGCCAGCATCACTTTTCTATATGTCAAATGAAATTCTTACAGAGATTTTCATGTCATTAGTGACTGTTTTTTTCAGGTCACCTGCNGGAGGTGCCAGCATCGTTATAAGTTGGCAGCTTGGACATTTGTGTTGATGCTGGAAATTTGAAGAATACGTCTTAGAATAAAACAGAGGTGAGACACGGTCTCAAATTTTCTTTAAGCTGGAGACATGATACATCCACTGGATGAGAAGAACAGCAATTGTTTCCTGCCTTTCTCTTCCCTTTAATTAATGGTATCTAAATTTCTTTTACATTTTGAATGAGGGAATTTATGGTGATTTATGTACTTTTCCTTCTAATATCTATTCTAATTTATTCTCTGATTTTTACTTAAAGTCAAAATGGAATGTTAAAACTCATTTCCTTTGGACAGAGCAGAGTGCCCAGAGGTGGTTTGTGTTTTGAGGACACTTTTAAACAACACTTTTGTGAACAGATTTTGTAATTCCCCCTTTTGATATATATCCCATGTAGTGGAACTGAGAGCACGATAACAACACTATACGTATGAAAGATAGAGTTATGACTGTAGAAATAAACCAGGGGGAGGCAAACAACAGACTACCATGACCTGAAAAAGTTGTCATGCTGAAGTTCTTCCAGCAAGAAACTTGTGGCTGAGCTGAAGTCTAGTGAGGGTCTGCCCACATCACAATGCTCTTAGCTAATAAAGAAAGAAAAAGGAGTTGTCTATTTCCATGATTTCCCACAGAATCTTCTTATGTATTCTGCCTTTCTTCTCTCCCATCTTCCTCATTCAAATCTCTTTGTTTGTGTATTTTTTCACTGAGAAATTTTTATGTGACTCTGCCAAATCTTTTAATTATGAATTGACAGATGAAATTGAGGTTGGCAATTGCATCTCTGGAGCAATGTTGTCTCTTGGAATATTTATTCCCTTGATATTGGGACAGGCAATTTTACAGCCATTTTGCAAAAAAACCTATGCCTAGGATTATAGAATCTGTGGAGCGAGCATGAAAAGAAACACTAATACAATGTATGTGAAACAAAGAAAGTGTGACTTTGAGTGCCTTTCTGTGGTAGAGAAAATTGACTTACTCATGTTAGGAATTCCTTATATTGCATTTTCAGCACTATGATAACAATTTAGTTCACTTTAATGATAGAGATACTTTAAATATAACAGGATACAGGTCATTACAATAACAATCTGTTGCTGCTGAGAAGCTATGTTCTAAATTTTTGTGATAATATAGTAAAATTATTGTAAGTAGCTTAAGAGACAAATCTATGTGTTTCTTTACTGGTTATAATAATGTTTGTCCTAAATAATCTTCTCTGTCATGGACTGCTGGATGGTGTTCTTTCATGAAGTTTCTGAGGACCTCTGTCACATGTAATCATTCCGGAAACAGGTTGGTGTTCAGTGTTGCATTAGGGTTTTACCTCTCTGGCTGCTATGACAACAAAGGGGATGCTTCCTCTAATACTCAGCTGGGGTAATAGGAAGGGATACTGGGCCAGGTTGCACAGTCCTGTCATACATTTGTAAAGGATGAGCTTTAAAGTAGTTAGTTTTTCTGCCTTGCTGTTCTCATGGGAAAGCTGGTGCTGCACCCCACACCTTTCCATATTAGTTCTGGCAGCCCCATTCAGCTTAGCTATCAAGTAGGTGTGCAATGTGCTCCCTTTTACTGTTGTCCCTCAATTCTTAGAGCATTACATCATGAAAAACATTATACTTAATGTCAGTAGGGATTCAGGACAGCACTCAAACAATTTGTTTTGTTATTTGTTCCTCACCAGGCTCTGGGGAAAAAAAATAAAATGTCCATAGTTTTACATGGTTGTTGCCTTAAAAAGAAAGTTTGATTTGATCACTGGCAATTGGTGGTGGTCATAAATTATGAAGCACTTAGGTAAAAGCCTTGATATATATATATATATAGATAAATATAGATATATAGGTATATAGATATATAGATAAATAGATATATAGATATATTTAAATCTTTAGACAGCTGCAACAGTTCTTGNTGATATCAGAGACTACCACCTTCTACCTTAGGTCCTAAGCCAGCATCACTTTTCTATATGTCAAATGAAATTCTTACAGAGATTTTCATGTCATTAGTGACTGTTTTTTTCAGGTCACCTGCTAATGTTAAAAAAAAAATAAAAAAAGTTTTTTAAAAATATAAAAATTCTGCATTTTCTCAAGAATGACATCTTCTGCACTTTCTCACCCTTAATCCAAAAAAAAGTATTTTGACTTCCAGTTCCTAGTTAGGGTTCTGAGTTCTTTATTTTTAATGAGGCTGGGCTTTAAGGCAGGTTGTAACTTAGGAGTCTTTCACAAAACCAGGAAGGAAGAGGGGAGGGGAGGGNTGAAGTTCTTCCAGCAAGAAACTTGTGGCTGAGCTGAAGTCTAGTGAGGGTCTGCCCACATCACAATGCTCTTAGCTAATAAAGAAAGAAAAAGGAGTTGTCTATTTCCATGATTTCCCACAGAATCTTCTTATGTATTCTGCCTTTCTTCTCTCCCATCTTCCTCATTCAAATCTCTTTGTTTGTGTATTTTTTCACTGAGAAATTTTTATGTGACTCTGCCAAATCTTTTAATTATGAATTGACAGATGAAATTGAGGTTGGCAATTGCATCTCTGGAGCAATGTTGTCTCTTGGAATATTTATTCCCTTGATATTGGGACAGGCAATTTTACAGCCATTTTGCAAAAAAACCTATGCCTAGGATTATAGAATCTGTGGAGCGAGCATGAAAAGAAACACTAATACAATGTATGTGAAACAAAGAAAGTGTGACTTTGAGTGCCTTTCTGTGGTAGAGAAAATTGACTTACTCATGTTAGGAATTCCTTATATTGCATTTTCAGCACTATGATAACAATTTAGTTCACTTTAATGATAGAGATACTTTAAATATAACAGGATACAGGTCATTACAATAACAATCTGTTGCTGCTGAGAAGCTATGTTCTAAATTTTTGTGATAATATAGTAAAATTATTGTAAGTAGCTTAAGAGACAAATCTATGTGTTTCTTTACTGGTTATAATAATGTTTGTCCTAAATAATCTTCTCTGTCATGGACTGCTGGATGGTGTTCTTTCATGAAGTTTCTGAGGACCTCTGTCACATGTAATCATTCCGGAAACAGGTTGGTGTTCAGTGTTGCATTAGGGTTTTACCTCTCTGGCTGCTATGACAACAAAGGGGATGCTTCCTCTAATACTCAGCTGGGGTAATAGGAAGGGATACTGGGCCAGGTTGCACAGTCCTGTCATACATTTGTAAAGGATGAGCTTTAAAGTAGTTAGTTTTTCTGCCTTGCTGTTCTCATGGGAAAGCTGGTGCTGCACCCCACACCTTTCCATATTAGTTCTGGCAGCCCCATTCAGCTTAGCTATCAAGTAGGTGTGCAATGTGCTCCCTTTTACTGTTGTCCCTCAATTCTTAGAGCATTACATCATGAAAAACATTATACTTAATGTCAGTAGGGATTCAGGACAGCACTCAAACAATTTGTTTTGTTATTTGTTCCTCACCAGGCTCTGGGGAAAAAAAATAAAATGTCCATAGTTTTACATGGTTGTTGCCTTAAAAAGAAAGTTTGATTTGATCACTGGCAATTGGTGGTGGTCATAAATTATGAAGCACTTAGGTAAAAGCCTTGATATATATATATATATAGATAAATATAGATATATAGGTATATAGATATATAGATAAATAGATATATAGATATATTTAAATCTTTAGACAGCTGCAACAGTTCTTGTTTTTTTATGAAGAATTCCATATTAGGAAGAAATTTTTGAGGTCTCAGTTGCTGGGAGTTATTTTGACATACTTGACATAGTCCTGTCAAGTACAGAAATACTGATTATCTTTTCAGATAATCTGATTTTTTTAAGGAGTGTCTAACTTGGTGAATGTGATTTTGAGGATTGTCATGCTAGTTACTTCATAAAAAAAGAGCAAAAAATAAATAATCTGATTTTTAAAATATATTTTTTATCTCTGCAATGTCTTGTGACAGTGAGTTCCAGACATGAATTTTGTGCTGTAAACAGAAATAGACAGCTCCAGTTGTTCACCATGTTACAGTTTTGAGCTTATAATTCACATCTTTGAGCTTATAATTCATATTTTTCTGCAGGAAGCAGGTCTTCTGTGGCTGTTCATGAAAAAGGAAAATGAAAATATAAGACTCATCGTTTTTATATTGTTGCCATAAGGGGAAAGTAAAAAAAGTTTCCAAGACAACTTTATGTGGGTAAAGCAGGGAAGAGTTCTCTTACTTATAGGGTTTTGGGGTACACAATATAGAGGAGTATAAAAGAGTACATAAAGTATAAAAAGGGTATAAAAGAGTATAAAAGAGTACAACACATGTTGGCAAGTAACAGATAGAAAAGACCGGTGCTAGGTTGAGCTCATGGCCTCAGAAATACCATGTGAGCTCTTTTTCCAAGCACCATCGCTGCAAAACATGCAGAGTACATTAATCCAAAAGGCGTCCCTTTCATTCCTGGCTGTATGCAGCCAACCCCTGAGCCACTCTGCCATTTCTTACCAAAGCAAACAAGGGACAACAACCTGCCCCTCCCAGGTGAAAGACCCTTTCNCTAGAATTGAGTTGGAGGTCTTAAGACCCTTACTTCATCTTTTATCATCACCTTCATGCCACTTTCCCTTATTGGAGCTTCTCCAAGGTTGCTGGGCTTTGCTTTCTTGTTTTGACTAACATGGTATCTAATTGTCTTAGCTCTGGTGCATGTTTCCCAGGCATGGTGTTCCAGCTATTATCTGACCCTTAAGACAGCTAGCACAGGGTTAGACGTTGATAGCTAGTCGAAATGTAAGAAACTACAAAGACATATAAAAATCCACAAATTCATGAAAACCTTAAGGTATCAATATGAAAATAATAATGCCACTTAGTGTTTATATGATTCCATGCTTAAAGCCTTTTACAAACATTAACCAATTAATCCTCATAATAGTCCTCTGCTAAGTTTAGCCTACAATTAAAGGTGGCACTGAAAACTGCCTACTGATTGATTTTCTGTGAAAGCAGAGGTATCAAGCACCAGCTCTGTGTTTGATCGTTTGCAGCAATACACTTCAACATTTTTCCGCGTTGAGTCCTCTGCTGTGTTACTCAGAAATGTCACTGCTGCCTGCATCCTGACCTGATTGATTAGAATCACTGCATCTTCCATCTCACTTTGGCATGTAAGACATAACGGAGCTAATTAATAAGTCATACTGTTACTCTATATTGTCTTTTTGTTTCCTAAGCCGGTTAAAAGCATTTGGTGTATAAACAGACCAGAGGCAAATTTTTTATTGAACATGGAATTTGTGATTAGGTGTTCATAAAGTCTGGAGATTGCCATAAATTTGGAAATTGTAAATTACTTTTGGTGACAAGATTAATCATTAAGTGAATCTTCATTACATATCTGAAAGATATTACTGAGTAAACTGAGCGAAAATTAAATAGTCACATATTAAAATTGTAGTGACAACCATTTGCATCTTGTAGCTCCCAGTTCTAGGCTTTTACTTTGTTCATATCTGCCATTCCAGTCTTAAGCTTTCCTAACCTTCCTCTCATGTAAAATGGCCTGATCATGCTGTCTTTAGAATTACAAATATCCCAGCCTTGAACTGCAAGTTTCTAGATAGCAATTCCAATTACTTTGGCTTTTGCATAATTTATTTCAGTCCACATCACTGTAGTACAAAAAGTCACCTGAAACTCACACATTGCCCTTTAGGTATTTAGGTATTGCAGGATTCATTAGAATATGAATAATATTTTGACTGAAAGAAAGTCTGCAGTAAACAGAGTTTTTACTGTTTTTTCTTTTTTTAATATATCTTAAATTGCAACTTTTAAAAGACAGAAAACTTTTTGAAGTTACAAAGCATCATGTTTAATAGCAAGTGTTCTTGATTTGACAAGTAATGGCCTTGATATACCTTTACTTATTTAAAGAAGTGTACAAACCAGGAAACAGGTTTGGGTTAAGTTCTATGTGTTGGAAGGTGCTTTGAGATTTATCGCACACAGGAAGAACTTTTTCAAGCCCAAGGAAGACTTAGACCTCTATCACACTAATGTTAAGACAGTTAATTTAATTAAGTGTTGCGGCATAGCATGAGCCATTGTTCTGCTATAGTGGTCGCTGGAAAATATTTGAATTACATTATGTAAAATTTAACTTATAATCACTTGCACTTTGTTCTGTTACAAAAGACAGAAGGTCAGACTGCTTCAAATGACTTATACTTACAAATGCAACAGAATTCTTTTAAATCTCTAAACAGATTAGGTACTACAAAAACAGGAAGCATGATAATATAGAATACACAAAAGTTGAGGTAACTGTATTTAGAGCAACAAATATCTATGAGTTTACATATTTACAGAGAACTTCATGAGAAGCAGCAGAGAATCACTGTTGTAGCAGGTTGGGCAGGGGATTTCGCAGAATCCATTCATTTGGAAATGACCTCAGAGATCATCGAGTCAAACCCTTGACCAAACACCACCAGATCAACTAGACCATGGCACTACATCCATGTCCAGTGTTTTCTTATACAACTTCAGGAATGGGGACTCCACCACCTCCATATGCAGTCCATTGTTAATTCACCCTTTCTGTGAAGAAATTCCTCCTAATGTCCAACCTGAACCTTCCCTGGAGCAGCTGGAGACTATGTTCCCTCATCCTGTCACCTGTTGCCTGGGAAAAAAGATGAACCCCACCTGGCTACAACCTCCTTTCAGGTAGCTGTAGAGAGTGTTAAGGTGTTGGCATTACGAAGCATGGTCTGCCCTGAACATCCTGCACAACTCAGTCATTGTGGCAAATAGAAGTGTTTTTCCTCTCATACTTGCTCTAGGATTTTTTTTCCAGAAATTCTGCTGATCTCTTCTCCCTGTGCTTCTGGAATACAGCAGTGCAAGTGCAAACCTAGGGTTTTGAAGTGTCAACAGAATTATTGACAATTGGAATATGTTTTGAAAGAATGGATGTCTCCAGTATTCTTTATGGAGCTGTATACAAATATATGAAGAACAGGTCAGTTTATAAAAGAGCAATGCCTGATGGATGATAGATTGGAAGAAAATAACTGTGTATTAAATGAAGCAATGATACAGATAATTCCAGTTTTCTGCTTGGATGCAGAAAGCATTGTATCTTTGAATGAAGGCTTGTTAGATAAAAGGAAGGAAGGTGTCAATATGAAGGATATCTTACCCCACAAGAGCAGACGCTTTTAATTATCAGGGATTGGTTACTACTATCCAATAGTAAAAAAAGCTTGTCTCTACACCTGTGGGAACAAAATCGTAGAATGTTCACATGAATAGAGGCATAAAGTGACTGTTGACAGACTGTTGGTCTCTGTACTGTACACACAATGCATTCTTCTCAGTTTTGAACTCACAGATTGCAAATTGCTGTAGTATCAATTGACTATTTGAACTGATTATACAAATATTCTCAAAGTTTATTTAAGGGATGATGCAGATTTCTTAGAATCTCCTGCACCTTAGCATTTATTCGTTACTTTCCTCTGCTTTATAATCAGATAATGTAAATAAAAAGAACATCTGATAGCAAAATCAAGTCTGTAAATTTAAGGTACACATTCCAGGAAAATTTTGCTATTGCAGTTACAAAACCCAAAAATAAATTTCACATGTGCATTCCAGTACCTTATTTATGGTTCTGGGATAGTCTTTAGAATTTATTTGCATTCCAGGCTTACGTTCTGAAGATAGAACTAGAAGTAAAAATGCTGGAGCAGATTTTAACCTTTCCTTTACAACTGAGAAATTAAGATGAATTTAGGACTCAGTTCAACTGCTAAGTATATGTGAGTGAATGCTAAAGAAGAAAGCCATCTCTCAGTGCTGCAGAAACAAGATATTGGTAAGACACTTAAGGAATCCTGCAGTGTTATGGAAGTATAAGCACTTTAATGCAGCTCTACTTGCTTTGTGATGCTGACCATTTTAATCCAAGATTTTACCTGATTACCTTTGTAGGGAAGAAAGGTTGTAGTGTTGCGACAGGTTTTCCTCAGGTATTAAGTGGTTTAGCCCTTTGGTCCCCTGAGATGACAAGAGAATCACAGAATCACAGAACTGTTAGGATTGAAAGGGACCTCTGGAGATCATCCAGTCCAATCCCCCTGCCAAGGCAGGGGCACTTAGAGAAGGTGACACAGGAACATGTCCAGGTGGGTTTGGAATGTCTCCAGAGAGGAGACAACCTCCTCAACCTTCATGGACAGTCTGTCCCAGTGCTATGCCACCCTCAGTGTAAAGAAGCTCTTCCTCATGTTGAGGTAAAACATCTTATATTTAATTTACCCCCATTACTCCTTGTCCTGTTGCTGGGCACCTCCAAAAAAGGTCTGAACCTCTCCTCTTGAAGCCTGTTTTTGAAATATTTGTATATATTGATAAGATACTCTCAGTCTTCTCCAGTCCAAACAAGCCCAACTCCTACAGTCTTTCCTCATAAAAGAGATGCTCCAGATCCCTCATCATCTTTGTAGCCTCTGCTGGACCCTCTCCAGTAGCTCCTTGTCTTTTTTGAACCATGGAGACCAGAACTGAACCTCCATGATACAGTAACATGACCATGGCTGAGGTTCAGTAGGTTGAATATCCTTCATTAGCCCCAAGCTAAAAAGACATATCTGACTTGCTATGGCTCTGGTGCAGTGAGATGGAATGGAGGGACAAAGATAAGCAGAAATAGAAAATGAGGGAACTTGAAATCTTTGTTTTAGCCTGGGATCAGCTTTCAATGACTCTGTGAAAGTGGTTTTCTGTTCGGTGCCAGATGTGGGTTTTGTTTTGTTCTACATCTTTTTGTAGAGTGGGGGTTTTTTTGTTTTTTGGTTTTTTTTTTTTTTTTTAAAATTAACTGTTCTTTCAATGACTTTATAAAAATCTGTCAGCAGCAGGACAGGGGAAATTGGATATGGACTGATTTTTATTTTTTATTTTTCCTAAAGTACCTTAGAATAATATTCCATGTTATAAAAACATTGGAAAATTGTAGGAACAAGCAAAGAGAGTACAGAAAGCAAAATACAAGAAATATTGGGGAATTAAGGAACTGTGGGGGAAAAGGAATCATTTTGACATTTAATTCACACAGCCATACAGACATTCAAGGTCACAGAGAGCTTTTTTTGAAGATTAGTTTTGCTGTAGGAGAGGAAAAGACTCTTTGGTTAAAGTGTTAGGAAATTAAATGGTTGCATCTAACTTTACTCTTTTCTTGGTTCTTTGAAAACTTTATTGGTAAAGCTATTTTTTAAAGTACAGAGGTGATTGCGATCTTGTCAAGCCATGATCCAAGGAGAAGAACCTTGGCTATAGATAGGACCACCTGGTATGCTCATGTCTGGGAGGGAGTGAGCAGACCTCAAATCACTTAAGGCCTGAAATCATGTGTGGTATGGTACTTCAGAAGCAATGAACTGTATTTGTAAATGGAAATCTGTGGAAGCCTAACTGAGAAGTGACCTGCAAATATATTGTGACATTTAAAGGAGTGCAGAGTGAATTTTGGGAGTTGACAATTTTAATTTTATCTGATGACTCAGGGAAAATTATAAAAACAGAGAAGAAGTACGAGGAATTTAATTACAGAGGCCTGCCAGTGCCTCTCTGCTTGAGATCAACACTTTCTGCTGCCATTTTGAATTTCTGTATCTTCAATTGTGGTAAAGCAGCTGTTGAGATTGGAGATGTTTTGGCCCTGTCAGATATATAGGGGCTTCAGCAGAGTAGAAAAATAAATGTAATTTGTCTAGCTGACTGGGTCAGAAAAATGAAGTTTATTCTGTAGTAGAATACAAAGGATTGTTTGTCTCACTCAGAATTTGTACCAGCAAGGCAAAGAGGAAACTGCAGTTCAAATACCCTCAGTGGACCTGGGAAGAAGACTAAGTTATTCTTTATAATGTATGTAATAATGTTAGTTTAAAAGCCTCAGGACAAATAAGAAGTAACTTCTACTCTTGAGTATGTCTGTATTATTTGGGTAATCTGGACTAGAATCATAGCAAATTCCTGTTCTGCAGTCAGAAAATATATGTATGACATTTAATATAATTTAGGAATCATTCCAAGAGATTTTAGAGAGCTACGTAAACTTGGACTTTTCAGATTTACTTATCTTGTCACTGCCACAGAGTGGCAGCATGAACACATCTCTGTAGTGAAATGATTTCTGAGAAGGGAAGCCCATAAAAAAGTATCTTATAATAGAATAGATAAATCATTTCAGCTTCTCTGCTCAGGCTCTAAAAGAAACAAAGTCTGCAGCATTAACAATGGGAGAGAAATTAGCTATTTTTTCTGACAAAGAAAAAAAAGAATTTAACAGTAAAGGTAAAATTGCTCCTTAATTGCATAGCACAAACAAACATACAGTGGAAAATTAGTGCTCTCAAGCTAATGCCAGGGTATTGCTGAAATGAGTAAGTTAGAAATAACTCTGTACATGTTGAAGAGACTGCCATGGAGGCACAGGTGAGACATCTGGAAGAAGAGCATATAATCTTCTAAACTGTTAATTGATACACTCAGTTCTTTAAAATAACTCCCTTCTGTGCCGGCTCTCTCACCTTCTTCCAAAAACAGTGGTTTGCATTTGTTACATCGATGTATTTATAGTTGATTTTGTCTCAGTTTTCTGTGAATGAGGAATGGGGAAATCTGGGCAGAACCTGTTTCTACACAGAGTCCCATATCTTCTTCTGATCCAGGCCACTTGCACAACACCAAAGGTAAGGTGAAGAAAAGTCCAAGTCTAGCTTAAGTCATGTGTAGGCTAAACCCAGTCCCAAGACAATAGGCAAAAATGTATTGTTTCCTTTAAAGAACACTAAAACCCATAGAAAGTACATCTGCATGTTTTCCCTCTACACAGCCAAATTAAACCAGAGAATAATGTAGTGATTATGGAGATATTAGGAAAATAATTATGGTTGTAAAAAAGTCATGGAGGAATTGCAGATAGGAGGGGATTACGGAGGGAGAGGGGTCAGGGAAAGGGCTCTTATGGAGTTCCCTGAAAGACAGGGAGAGTTTCACATGACCTAAATGGAAATATGATCCTAGAACCATGTGCTCTGGACCTCATTCAGTGACTGAAGAATGTGCAGAACAGTAGTTGTCATGGCCTAAATTCACATGACCCTTTGAGAATTGTTTCATTTTGTGGATTAAGAAATGATCCAACACAATCTCAGAACTTCCTGAGAGCACAGTCCTGCTGATACCTTGAGCTGTACATGCTGCATTTTATTGTGGGTAGGTTGTAACACTTTGCAGCTACCATAGCACTGTTATCTTCTGAAAAGGGCACTAAAGCCATGACATTCTTTTTTTCTTTTTTTTTTTCTTCTTCTGTATTTTGTTTTTTCCCCCATGCCTTAACGCCTGGCTTCTTAATTGCAGCTAGAACGCTGAGGTCTTGCTGAGATCCATCTGCTTTCTGAACCTCTCTCACTAATGCAGGTGTTGCATGGGGCAAATTCTGCTCATTGCTATGTCTGAGCAGCCTCAACCATGGATACACAGGACAGAACAGGAAGGATGCAGTTCTCTTGCCTCAGGCTCTAGCGGGTACTGTGGGAATATGTAAGTTACAGTGCAGCAGCACAGCTGTGGACAGTCCTGCTTGTAAGCATGTTCCTTTCCTGCAAGATAATTTGAAATATTTTTTCTGCATTAATGGGTCATGAAATGAGACAGGAATATCAACCTTTAATCAGACTGTGCAAAAGAAATATGTGATATGATGTGAATGCCTGGGAACAGCAGAACATTGAGTCAAGCCTTTTAAAATGCTCTAAATGTGAACATTAGGAAGATGGTGTTCTGTAGTTGCACATGACACAAACAAACATACATACCAAAAATCTAGTAGCAAATGTAAAATAATGCAATTACTCCTTTATGTATTATCTTAAAAATGTGCCATTGTATTTGTTATTGAACAACTCAGTAAAAATCTCTGCAGACATCACAGTTCATTTTCAATTCTATGTGCTTCTAAGTGGTTTGCTACAAATAATTTTTTCAGCTCAAATCTATCAGAAGAACCATGATTTAGTATTCTCATTTTCTATTTTTTGCGTACACTCTAGGGGAATTCCCTTCTGAATATGATAGTAATTTCTGTAATCTCAATGTTTTACTGCATAATAAATGCAATTAAAACTAGTATTTTCTGTTCCACTCAGAACAATGTACCTATGTCTGTGAATAGATATCTAAATAATATTAAATAAATTTCCAACTGGAGTTATTCGGTCTGAATTGCAACACCACATGTTGAAGGCTTTCCAAGAAATTGTTCAAGGCACTGAAAATGTCTCTTGGTGTCCATTTAATATTCCACTATATGCCAACAAATAGTGAGTTTAAGCAATAGCAGCTGAATTTGTCACCATCCAGCTTTGAGGAAGGCTTCATTGAGGTCTTTATTCTGCTTCCCCCCATGCTGTGGTTCCACATGTGGGGAGGAAACCCCTGGCTGCCAAGAACTGGCCTGAGCCCCTCTGGCATGAGCAGGGAAGATGGTTCACTGTTTCTTGGAAGTTCCCACCATGAATAACTCTACCTCTAGGATTTTGTTGTTCAGCCACTTTGTTAGTGTGGTTCCAGAAGGTGGAAGGCTGTAAGACAACAAAGTTAACGTGAGAGCTTGCAGGGAAGGGAAACTCAGTTCCACAGAATGACCACTTATCCTTCAGCTACTGCTGTTCTTGCACTTTGTTTCGTCACTTGCTCACAGATTTGAGACACTGAGATCTCAGTAGAAATCAGACTATGTGGGTCCAAATTCTTCTGCAGGTCTTTTTGCCCATCTTCCTATAAAAAATATAAGAATTTTACTCCTGTGGCTTTTGTTCTTCCTTACCATTACTTTTTCTCACAGATAGATGCTGTATTGCAGTGTTTATTTGTCAGCCTAGTGATCAGCTGAAGGATTACTGAATAGCAGCAGCGTTCTTTCTTTTCAGCCTGCTATCTTCTGGTTCAGATTATAACACTAGGCAGACAGGAAACCCTTCATTTTCTCAGGAAGAACCATATTCCCCCTTCCAGTCTTTCTCTGATACATTCAAGCTTAAGATTCACAACATCATGTCTCCTTTTTTCTCTAAAGAAATTTTGCCTGGTCTCCATATAATCATTATGTTATTTCCCTCTCTCTCCCTATGTATGTATAACCATGTTAAATGAAGGAACTGTCCCAGGGGAAATTTAAAGAAAGCTTCCAAGCCTCAGGAAATTGAAACTGGATTTCTAATTGTTCACATATTATCTCTTCACAGCAAATTTTGTGATAAACATAACCTCCATTCTTTGTTCACACGTTATCATTGAGCTTACTTTGACTTCATTAGGGTGTTCACTCCTTAAAATGTTACTGTGAAAATACCTCTCTCAAAGCTCTTGTTCACTGTCTGCCCCTTTGAGACTTCATTTACAAAGGGCCACAATAAATTCAAAGAGGTATTTAACCTCCTTTGTCAATGGCAATAATTGATTTGTTTATGTTGATAGTATCATTGAAGACACCCATGCTGTGTACTTTAGACCAGACTCACAGAAAACTCTTTCTCAGGCTGCTGTGATGTAAAGATTTGGGTGCTTTTTTTTTTTTTTTTTTTTTTTTTTTTTTTTTTTTTTTTTTTTTTTTTTTTTTTTACTTTTGGCATAAGGACAGAAATAGAAAGAAGGAAAGAAAAACTGTAGAGGGAATATATTAAACAATTGGCACCTAAAAGTTGCTGTATTATTTTAAATTAGGATGAATATGGGCCACAAACTAAAACTTAATTCATTCAGTCAGGAAACAGGCTCATTCAGGCAAAATTATCACACATTTTAAAATAATTTCTCCCTGGTAGATAATATCTTATTTTCCAGAAAGTCATGTAGGACATATGTGGCTTGCATTTAGAAGCTTTTAGGTGCCCTGCACAGAAGGGCTTTGGGTAAAATCATAAGAGTCCAGCCCTTAGCAGAGAGAGCAGAGTGCAACTTCTGTAACAGTGTTCAAGTGAACTGCAAAGATATTCTGACACACACGACTACATGAGCATCTCTTATAGCACCTTTTATTTTTTCCTGCTGGCAATCTTACCTTTTCAAAATATTTTCTAGAGCATGGAGTAAAGAAATTGGGGAAGCTACATATTTTCATTTTTGATATCAGAACAGTGTAAATACCTCGGCTAATACAGAGTTTCCAATGTTATTCCTTGTCCTCTCTGAAATCATTTTAAGTGCAAAGGTCATTTTTGCATAAATACTCAGGTATTTAGAGACCTGTCTATTCCTCTCCTTTGTCCAGTCATCCTGTGGAAAGAGATTGGGATGCCTGGCAGCATCTCTGCCATCTTTATGTTTTCTGCATCTGTCTGTTAGAGTTAAAATTCTTCAGGACATTAGCTGACAATGTACTTCCTGTTTGCATTATTCAATGATTTGACAAAGAGGGAAGTAAACTCTAAAGGACAATGTCAGATCTTTTCAATGTCTTGTACTTTTTACAAAGTTATCTGTAAAGTACTCTTCCTTCTTAGTAGCCTGGAAGCAAGTTATATTCTGTGGATTTTGGCAGCAGCTATTTGTCAGGCAGAGTTTATCCTCTCTAGAAAAGAGGTAAAAATAATGATTGATGAGTAATAAGATGACTATAACCAGGCAGTTATTTGATGTGCACAGAATTTTATTATGACATAACATATGTATTAATTTATTAGCATAATTAATGATAACAGCTTACCACTTGGAAAGAATAACTTGAATGACAGTATTTCAAAGTATATTTAAGCCTTTCCATCTGCTACTGCCAGATGCAAACAGCATTATTCAGATATCAGATTCATTACTTGGTCATCTCAATGAAACAAGCCCTTATACTGCAAGAATAAAAAGTGTAAGCAAATACAATTCTGAAGGTTTGTGTTCAAAATCTTTGAAGATTGAAACAAATTATTGTCCTTTATAAGTAATTTAATCTTTCTTTGTTAATTCAGTTTCTTGAAAAATAAACTATTTTCCTCATTTTCCTTTTTCTTATCCAATCATTATGCATACCATTTTACTTCATACTCTTTCAAGGATCCTAACTAAAAGGCTACTAGTGGCAGTGGTCTTTCAAATTCTTCGTTTCAAAGATTATCTCACAGTTCAGTTACTTATCTGCCTATAAGACATTCTTGAAAAATTACTTATTAGGATACAATGTGGCTGAACAGCTGTTTTTCAGGCTCATAATTCTCACTGCCTTCTAATGACAGGTTTTCTGTTCTTACTGCCTTCCTATGTTCCTCACTGCACTCTCAAAAGTTGCTTGGAAATGTCAGGTCAAAGTCTGGAAAAGAGAAAAAACAAACAAAAAAAACCAAACAAACCCCAAACTGTGAAAAATTCAAGTACAAACCAAAATAGATCATTGTGACACAGTAAGAGGAAATAGTCCAATTTTTTTTTTTCTCATTGTTGAAGGGGCTGTAACAACTGCTGTACCTATTTAACATTCTACTCATTAGCCCAAGATATCTGGGAGAATTCCTAAAGTAATATCTAGATGGATTTCTAAAATTCACAAAAGACTGAATATGTAAAGAGTCCCTTAAACATAACAACGGGAAGTTAAGTTAAAAGAAGACCACAGTGAATGTTTTGAGTTACTTATGTTGGCTTTCATGAAGCTGCTAGACAAAAATAAAGATAATGCATTTCCAGTTATGACTCCTTACTTTGAGTATGTGAATGAATAGAGTCTTCTTTATATAGACATATTTCCCCAGTTCTTTGGCAGTGTTTCCTGCCTAATCTAAAACTTCAAACCCTGAGATATAGGGAAGATCAGCATGATATTTGTTCTGGCAGTAATGTCAGAGCAGCTGCATAGATATCTGAAAGAAAAGCCTGCACTGCTGTGTAAGTGGTGTAGTCTACATGATTTAGGCATTTAAATTTTTGTGATACCTTGTTGTGAAAATCTTCTCTAATACCTTTTGTTATGAAGATTCTGATTTCTAGAAGGGGTCTCCAGTTTAAGAGATACTCATATATGTCCTCTTTGCAAAGGGTGCTTCCTTCGACGCCAGTTGTAAGTCTTCATCAAAGTTGAACTGCTAAAGACTAAGTCATGTTTTCTGCATTAAAAACAAATAAACAAATAAATCCAAGAAAAAATTAACTTCTACTAGAAACAGGTATGTCAGATGGCTGCAACATTTTAAATATACCAAAGCATTATTATTTCAGGCAACAGAGCCCTATAAACAATCCTCTATGGTAGACAAAGACATTCTAAATGAATGAATTTATTCAAGTGAAAAGGTTGTACATTTAGCAAACTTCTACTATAGGACAAATGTAAATCTTCAGGTTATGAATAGAATCATGGATGGTGCAAGAAGGAGGTAAATTGTCACAGCAATTCATCACAGGCTCTTTTTTATTAGGTTCTAAGAGACTCGAGAATTTTTGAATTTCTCGAGTAATAAATTGGCTTCTCCTAAAGAATTTTTAAAGTACATATAACCTATGGTCAAGTGGTGTAATGATTTTGTGATGGCCTACAGGGGTTCATTTTTCTTCAGCAAACATGCCCTAGGAAGATGGAAAAGAATCAGAAAATGTCTATCACAATGCATATTATTTCTGAAATAGTCTATTTCTGCAGAGCATGTTATGGTTTTTTCTGATTCAGTGTCAGACAGAAAGCAGTTTTGGAAAAATCAGCACATTAGCACTGCAAAAGGCCTCAATGTGTTTTACAGTGTGCTGGGTGAGTTTCTCCTTGAGGACAGCACGTAGGAACAGTCCACTGCCTCAGTCTCTGTGTGCAGGTCCTGATAATGCTCTGGGCTGGACACAGGGTCAGACTTCTCTCACAAAGGAGTAGTTCAGAATATCCCTCAAAACACGAGAATGGCAAGGCCAACAATCTTTCCATTCCACCAGCCTGTTATATGCTAGGTCTGATCCCTTAAAAGTCAGATGTCTTTACAGAGTCAAACTGTGTTCAGTTTTTAATGATAAAATAATTTTAGGGAGTAAAGCAAATGATTCTGCCATTCATGGCAGAAATTTGCTTTTCTAGTTCCAGGCTGGATGTGTGACATCACTTGTAAGAGAGCAGCTGGTTGCCGGTTTTGGTCTCCTGATAGAAAAGAGTTTTTTCAATCTTGTTGAATTTGGTGCTGCAGCAGTTTATTAGAATCTGTAGCAGGTTTATGTGAAAATTAATTTATTGGGAAGATGTTTTTAATAGTAAAGACTAATGGTTCTGGTACATAAGTATGAATACTTTAACCTTTCTGTCAATAATTTTATTAATAACAGTCATCATAGGCAAGTTCTTTAAGGTCAGCCACTACTACATTCTTAATAGTGCAATTATACTGATGTAACTTTGACAATGTAACAGCTAATGTAGACATTTTTATTTTGGAATGAGAGAGCATAAGACGGACTGCTGTACAGGTATTCCTCTAGCAATATAAGTGGTCTAGTAAAAAATTTCCAATACTTACATAAATACCTTCTTGACAATTCTGTCATATGAACAATGCCACTGTACATAAGAAAACAGGAGCTACACCAAGCCATAAATTTACTAGAGATTGACAGAGATGACAATAGCAGAAAGAAAATCCTTATTTATCGTGCCAAATATGTTCTTTCGATGGGAACACAATGATCCTAGAAAACAGTGTCATGTGATTTTGAAAGAAAGAGTTTCATAAAATATAAAAAGAGTGGTATTTAAAGTAGGGAACAGAAGGCTAAAAATGATTTAATAAAGGAAATAAAAATTAACCACTTGAAAAAAATACTTCAGATAATCTGATAATAATTTTTATCAGCAGTCAAAGTCAGCTGAATTATGCTATGGAAATAAAATAAATAAACCAGTGAGTAAAACCAAAATATCAATTAGTATATCTCAGAATCAGCAATATCTGTCAATTGCTAGCAGAGACAAGCCAGCTCCTGAATTTTTGGCAATAGTATTTTGAAGAACCCTGAGGAGCAAGTATTATATAACTCACCACCACATATGTGATTAAGCCTTCAAAGTCAATGTTTTTACTGATTCCTTGAGTGAAGTGTTTATCATCATACTCGAAAAAGTGCCCAGAGTTGCAATAATTATCACCGTCTTTCACTTATGGATGGAAAAAAAGAGAAAAAGTAAGGCATTGGCTAGAATCCCAGCAGAAAACCTGATATCTATTTTGCCATAAACTTAACATTGTAAGTTTTTATTTTATAAGATATGTGTGTGGTGAGAATCATGAATTAACAAAATTAACTGATTTTTCAATGCAAGAAGCACCTCACTTTTACAACAAGTATTAGTTTAAAGGTGGCAAAAATCTTCTGATAGAGGTAGATGGAAATCTCTGCTTAGAAATGTTAACAGATATAGAAGCAAAGAGAAATGTTGCCAACTTATTATCCTTAACACAGCATGTTGCTCCTCATGCAGTAGAGAAAAATATCTGCTTCATTGATTTACTCAGCAGGATTGGTTAGCAGTAGCAGTAGTCTGTTCTTTCAGTGTGAAGTTGAAAGTTAACAGCAAAGTTTCCAGTTTACAGCTGGCTTTTATGACAATGGTGCAAAACTGATTTAAAAAAATAATATGGGAAATTTCCAGCTGAAATACTCGTATGCCACATTGAAGCTGCAAGAGAGATTAAAGCCTGTAAAGATGAATTTTGTCATACGAGTTAACATGCCAATAAAACTCTTCAGCTGAGTCAACTCATCACTTCTTCCTTTGTTGTTTCTCAAGGAACAGAAAGGTCAGTCTTTAAACTCAAAAGATTCAACTTCAAATTGTCCTTACCTGCATCCATTTAGAAGTCTTGCTTTCTCACTCTGTTATTCCTCTACCTTCTGCCATAAGACATTACGGTGCCTGATTCCTCTGTTCAGCAGCAGAAATATCCTTAAACTAAATGGAGCTGACCACTAACATAAAACTGGTGGAAGTGAAAAGCTGATAGAGATAAAATGCCATCAACATACTCTTCCAAGAATAAGTGTTGAGGTTCAGTTTTTGCTGCAAAGCCAGCTGCAGAACCTCTATGCTTCATCAGTTTCCTGACAGCTTTACATGTCCTTCTGACTTCCATAATTTGTTTTTGAATACCTGCAGCTATGGAGATTGGCAATAGTTTTGACTTGGAAGTCTTTCGTTATCTGAATTCAAATGGCCTTGGATACTTAATTTGAAATGGAAAGGAACTACAGACAATATTTAAAAATGTTATACCCCATCTAGCAAAAGAGTTGCAAATACAAGTATTTCTTCATACTGAAATTATTCTGTCAGATAGAATGTATAAAACTACCTTATATATATTGACTGTTTCTGCCCTAAACATGTAAAAAAACTGGGTAGATGTGGCACTGAGAGAAATGGTTTAGTGGTGGACTTGGTGGTGCTGGGTTGGAAGTTGGACTTGTTGATCTTAAAGGCCTTTTCCCACATAAATTATTGTATGACTTTATGATTCTAAACATATGAGCACATTAAGAATGCATGTTTTCTCCAATCTTCTCCTGTTATTCTTAATTCCATCTCTGTTAGTTTTTAGTAAGAGTCATTCACATATAATGAATCTGTGTTGCCTCAAAGCAAACAGAGGGCTTTAAATAGTGGAAGGTAGGCAAGAAGAAATTCTCAGTTCTGTGAATTGAAATTGGAGGAGCCTATAAATTGTTGTTTAAGTCATTAGCATAAAGAGTGAAACCTAAAAGCAGCATGTTTATATTCTAAATAGGGATTAGGTATTATGAGAATTCTGGCCATGATTTGAAAGGTTTGCAGAGCAATGCCATTATCCTTTCAAAATCATGAGAAAGAAAAATCAGTCAAACGACAGCTTTTTGTTTCCTTTGAATGATTAGGAAAATTCATGGCATCCACCAAAGAGATGTCAGATGTTAGCACCAAGCATACTTGATAAACAAGATTACACTTCTTGAAGCCTTGAATAAAAAACAAGTCTTAATCCCCTTGGTTCATGAGCAGCTTGAAGTGACTGTGTCACATGCCTTTCTCCATCTCAGCATTCCCATAGAAACTTCATTAACAAAACCAAGTGGTTGGTGGAGTTCTTAATCTTGAATTCTTGTTAAACTCGGAAATTCACAGGTTGAACTTTATTTCATGGGCAAATCAAGTACAATTTCACTTTTTCAAATACAGCAACTAGAAATCTGAAAAATCATCTGTTTGAATTTAACTCCTGTATCACAGGGAAGGAGTAGAAGCTTGCTGAGGCAAAATTTGATTACTTCTTCTCCTCTCTCTGCCATTTGAAAGTCTGCTCTAACTTCTGAGTTTGTATTAATTTACATTTAGGCAAATGATGCCATGAAAACCTAGCTAGTTCCTGAAAACCTGTGAAGATCATACTGAGAAAAATGTCCTGATACTTTGTTATCTGTTGTATGTGCTAAGATAATAAATTCATAAACTTATCTTGTCTGTAAGCAATTACAGTTAGTAATGCCCAAATGTTCTTCTTTATGATGACACTGGCAGTATGTGGCACTTTGGATTTATGCTAATAATAAACGAAAACAGTCACCTCTCTTTGTTTACTCAAAGTAGAATTCCGAAACTTCTTTTCAGGTCCTGGTTTATGCTCCCTAGCCTCTGAGAGGATCATTTCTCACAGTATGTGTGTTCAGCGTCTTGCAGTGATCTTATAAACATGCACATAGAAAGTATACTCCAGAAAAGAAAAAAAAAAGGTGTTGCCCTGAATAAATGCACACTTAGTAAATCACTTATAGCATTATTGGATCTGCCAGGACTTTGGAGACGGTGGCTAAAGTCTCTCACTGATTTTGTTTCCTACCTGATTAACAGAAAACCGATTAATTTTGGTAAGTTCGCAGTAGAGCACGATGTTTAGAAGTTAGACAACAGAGAACTTTTTCAAATGCTGCACATTAATAAACCTGAAATGGTACCTAGCTTTTAAATATTACAAAATAAACCACTGAAATAGTTCTCAAAGTTCTCATTGTCTTTTTCTGGACACCTTTGCTCAACAGTGACCATCTTTTCACAACTTCAGATGAAGCAGCTCCTATTCTTTTTGTCCTCCAAATGGGAATTAGATTTAGTGTTTTCAGAAACACATCTCAGATGGTCTTTCTGCATGGTTCTCCGTTTGACACTAATTGTACCGGATTATAAAGCATCCAGTCTTTTCAGTTCCAAAAGTATCTTATCAGTTCCTAAAAGTATTTGCCAGTTGTTTCATAGTTTCCAGGTGGCCAGTTTGAATTCACAAGTGCAGTGGGGGGACATTGGTTGCTATATTTCGATAGCATAAAATCCTGCAAAATTCCTGCGAGTGCACCATAGAGAAACAAGTAATGGGGGTGTGGGTTAAGCTTTTTGTGGGGAGCAGGAGGCTATACAAGGGCAGTTTGGCATCAGTGGGTATCCGTGCTTTATCTTTTTTCTGATGCCATCCAGGGCATGTTTCTGCTAGCAGGGCTGCTGAGGGGAACCGTGAGTGAGTTTGTGATAAAGTGATGCAGTGGGGGGGTTGGGGGGATAGTGTAGTGGGTGCACCTGGGTTCTCTCAGTCACTGCTCTCCCTGAAGAGTTACTTCACAATAAGCAGGGCTGATTCTAGTAACTGACAGGGAAATTTCTCCCAGAAAGTGTCCTTGCCCTTCTTCTCCTGTAATTTGCCAAGCTTTGTTTCACAGGTCTTCTTTTTGTTTCATGACTCCCCAGGTATAAAAACTCACATTTGTCTACACTGTTGGGCAGACTGGAACTAGTTGTGAAAATAAACTGATCTATGTAGTAAACTCTAAGATTCAGTGCTAATTATATAAACTTAAATAAAGCATTACAGTAGAGAGGATCTGATAATTATTATGTCCATTTAAAAACTGGAATTGTATTTAATAGGAGAAAAAGATAACTTTGTGGTGTTCTAAATTTGTATATGTTATGTCACAGTAGAAAAATTCTAAATCAAAGTAGGAAGATTAATTTTCTCATTTAACTGCCCTAATAAATTTACTTATAGTATTAAAAAGAAAAGACTTCAAATTCATCTACTTAACTATCTGCTACTTAACTACTTACTTACTACAAACTTATATACAAACAACAAGAAAGGAACAAAAAGGTCAGGTGGCCTTCATGGGTGTTTATTGCTCTGGTCATAAAGTTCTTACTACAAACCTATTCTGTGAAAATTATCATATTGTGCATGACTTGGCATATCAGAGGTAAACATATGCACCTCATCTGGTTAGAAATGCAGTTATGCTATACCAGGAAAAGTATTTGGTAGTTGAAACTAAAGTGATCTTTTATTCTATTCATTCACACACATTGTTCGTAAATCCCTTTATAAGTGAATTTTCTACCTCGCAGTTTTGTATTGATCAAAAGGAACCTTTGAAGCAGCCGTGCTTTGATGGAGTGGAAACTTTCCAGCTCTCTTTAGAATAAACAGGTTTATGAAGTTTGTTTTCTTCTGGGTAATACAGCTGGAACCAGGGATTTGTTTCAGTAAGACCCGTTTCCATATGTTAGTTTTAGGTGAATAACAATATAAGTTACTTGCAATGCAAAATTGCTGTAATAGCAAATTCGCTCAGTATTGTTCACTAAACATAGAAGTTCATAACACAGATTTTTTTTCCAACTATAGCAGAATAGTGTGGTCAGTAAATAGATTGAAATACTTGTTTTGTAACTCCTTGTTGATATGACAAACTTTTTAAAATATAATTTTCCCCTCATTTTGTCATCATTCTCCCTGTTGTATTTCCTACATTCTTGATAAATTAATCTTATTAGCTTCTAAATTTTCAAAGTAATCATCTGTCCCTGAACTATCTGTCAATCATTTTTTTTTATAACTAATGGTTTTGGTTTACTTGGCAGCAAAGTAAAAATAAAAGTCTGTCAGGTATTTCTGGAGATATGCTCATGAGATGTGAAATGTCCAAGACTGACAAAAATAGTAACACCTCTAAAAGGAAATTTAAAACTTACTTTAATATATTTTAATTTAGTAGCTTTCCAAGGTGTGCTTATTTTCTCTCTTAATTATTTTTTGAGTGATGCACAGATTTTAACCAAATGATAAGGACTGGAGCAGTCTTTGCAAACACCAACTCTGCTGCATTCCTCAGATATGTCTTGAATTTTGAAAGAATGTTTTTTTCATTCATGAAAATTGAATTCTCATCAGCACTGAATTCAATTCGTATGATTGAATTTGACTTGTGTTGATGACAATACAAGCCTTACCAATTATCCTCTTGAGTTTCTAGAGTTGTGTTGGCAAAATTTTCTGAGTAGACTTGTTCTTGGGGAGCTCTACCACCAGCTACCACTTTTGTGGAAGAAAGGTGACAATGGAAGAAACTTCAAGACAACTGGAAAAAAGATAATAAATATAAAAAACATAAATCAACAAGAACATCAAACACTGTTAGTTTCTGTGGTTTCTTCAGGGCTTACATGAGTGAATAATTCCACTGGGAAGGCATAATATAAGGTTCTGTATCGACATTATAAATGAGTGTGGTTTTCTCAAAAAACAAAAAAACTTTTTCTATACCAAAGTGCTTCAATGTTTTCAATGATTTCAGTGTTCTCAGTTTTCTTGGTCAGTATGAGACGACACAGTGGCCTGCCTTCAGGTGGAGGGACATTTTTCTTGTACTAATTCAGATCTTCAGGAATACAGAAGAAATAAATACTTTTGAATTTAGATCTTACCACATGAGCTAGAATTCAAATAACTTTGAAGTTGCTTTTTTTTTCTTCCATACACTGTTTGTAATATTTTTCTGTAGTCTATGTTTTCAGTCAGTAAGTCTCAATTCCTGGTCCATACTCTGCAGATACTCATGCATTTTATTGTCTGCTGTGAACTTATTGAGATGACTCATATTTGAGAGCTTAATATGCATGTAACCATTCGCTAATATTGTTTCTCTTTTTGGTTTCTATTTCAAAATTATTTTAGTTGAGATGTAACCAGAACTGGCTTTATATACTGTCATGGTTTAACCCCAGTCAGCAACTAAGCCCCACTCATCCTCTCATCATTCCAACCCACCTCCAGTGGGATGAGAGAGAGAATCAGAATTATAAGGGTTAAGACAAAGTTTTATGAGTTTAATGACTTTAATGAGACAGAAAGGGAAACATGTAATAATAATAATAATAATGGTAAAAGAAGTAGAATGTACAAAACAAATGATGCACAATGCAATTTCTCACCACTGACGCCCAGCCGGTTTCTGAGCAGCAGCCCTTGCCAACTTTCTCCCCGGTTTATATACTGAGCATTATGTTGTACAGTACGGAATATCTCTTTGGCCAGCTTGGGTCAAATGTTCTGGCTGTGTCACCTTTCAGCTTCTTGTCCCTCTCCAGCTTTCTCACAAGCATGGCATGAGAGTCCTTGACTTAGAGTAAGCACTGCTTAGAAACAACTAAAACAGCAGTGTGATACCAACATTATTCTCATACTAAATACAGAACACAGAACCGTGCCAGCCCCTAGGAAGAAATTAACTCCACCACAGATGAAACTAGGAAAATACACACATGATTCCTCCTTGATTATAGCCTCAGTCTTATTATCACTGTTTTAAATGTACTTGCTTTGAAGTCAGTACGAAAGAGGCAGAAAATTTGGGCTTGTTTTTACAAATAAATAAATTAGTTGCTCTGTGAAGCACCTAACCTCCCTATTTTACTATGAAGTTTACTAGTAATGAAGCATTAAACATTTGGTGCAGGAAAACAGAAAGATGTTCTTCTCCAAGGCCTGTTCTAATTTAAACTTCACAAGACTCTTGCAGAACAATTCAGGATTTGGAAAAATGTGTATTATAGCTATGGTCCTTTATCCAGGATAGAAGAATCAAAGATTAAGGGTAGATGGTATTTGAAAACATCTTTTCCTAGGAAAACTATTTAGTGAAAAAATACATACAAGAGGAACAAAATCAGTCATATTTGGATTTACTAAATTTATGGCCTTGGCCTTGTGGTGTGGTTGTTAGGATTTTTGTTTGTTGGGTTTTTGGGTTTTGGAATTTTTTTGGGGTTTTTTTAAGTGCGAGAATATTAAATTTCTGCTATCAGTTACAGCTGAATGCAGGTATTTTGGCTATCTTGTCATAATAGGGTATATCTGGCCAAGAAAAGCACTGTGACTGGCTTTGAAATCGTTTTACTGCTAGCAGACTGTTAAATGTATCTGCTACAGACAAAGAGGGAATATTTAAGGGGTGGAGAATATTAGACTACTATGAACTTTTGAGGCTTTTAAGAAATAGAGGTGTAGGATTTGGTGCATTAATTTGGGATAAAGTGAGCTCCTCTTCAATATAAGATAGAAATATGGGAATGTGTAGGAGGAAGGTATTTTGGTGTTTTTCATTCTTACAGATCTGTGAATATTTAATTTATTAAAGTAGTTGAATTCTTAGCATTGTATTGGTATGTGCTCACTGCTCAACAGGTGTTTCCTTCTTTGTGCTTCATGTAGAGTAATTACAGAATTTTTCCTACTATCTCTGTGTAATTTTCAGTGAATTTATGTTGATGATTGGCTTCCTGACCTGAAGTCCATTGACTTTGTTGATCATTAATTTGTTTCTTATTTGACTTTTATTCGGTTGATAACCTTGTTGGTTTTGAGTGTAACTTGGAAACAGCCAGGCTTATTGTCTCATTATATGCTTTGTCCAGCTCTGCTGGAAGGTAAACCATATATCTGCCAGTGTTATTAAGAACAATAAAGAAAAAACAAGGGCATCAGTAGAACCTTTCTTTCAACAGTCATTAGTAGCCAAGTAGCATGCTAATCCTTCACAATTCATTCATTGTCAGAATTTGGCAAGGGTACTGGCATCTATTTTAGAAGTAGGAGATTTTAAAAAAAAGAAACCATTTATAGCAACGATTCAGACAAAGAGTGAAGTTTCTAACTTCAAATAGTAACTTTCCTCATTTTTCTCTCAATTTTTTCCCTAAGTCAGGTGGAGATCTATTACATCTACTTAGCTGTTTTATAGTGTTTCTCTTACTCTGCTCATTCCCTTAGAAGGCAGAAAACCCTATGTCTTTAGGAAATAAAGTATGCAGTTTTAACTAGCACATTAAAGAACATTCACAATAATAAGAGATTAATTCCATGCAGTAAATAGAAAGAGAATATCATTCAATATAAAACCATTCAACACAGGCCATGGTCTTCTTCAAGTCCTACTCTTTTGACAGAGTTTTTCTTTCATGATATCATTAATTGGTTTTTAAATTCTACATATTATATAAACTTAATTAGATATCAACATTAATAGATTGGTGGGGATTGTGTCTGCTGCCTTCAGTGGAGGGATTTTACGGCTGTTTGGAGTCAGGAATCTCTTTTTCATTACTGTTACTTGACTATATATCTGTGAAGGTGTGTTGTGTGTACAATCCTGTTTGACTGATTATGTTATGCAGTATGTAGAGCTTCACATGTCTATGTTGAAGCACTAGGCAGTCTGCTGAATCACTCTCTTCATTGACATTAGCTCTTGCTTACCAATTTTTGAGGAGCTTTGTGGAAAATGAATTACGACTGCTGAGACTGAAAGGGAAAGTAGCATGTCTTTTTCTGTTCCATCTGTCCTTGCATCTTTCTGTGACTTACAAATTTAACTTTTGCCTGATATGTTACTGGTGTTTCATGTTGATGGTGGTGCTGTTGGCTTGCTGCTCTTACTTATGATCTTCTCCTAGTTTTAGAGGCTTCCGGATGGTATTAGTGTATGGGTTTTACAGCTTTGTCATTGTTTGAATACTTTAGGATACTGTTCTCCATATATTTGCAAACTTGAGTGAAGGTGAGATTCAGTAAAGTTCTGGATACTCTGGCCCTGATTCAGTGAAGTAGTTAATTTAATGTATTGAATTATTTTGACTCAAATCTAACAAACCAGTATATATGAGAGTGTCTATAATGCTCAGGCATGGATTTATGAAGGGAGCAGGGCTAAGTGGCCTTCGGTCCCTTGAACAGTCTTGTGCTTGCTAAGGAGTGAGGGGGCACATACTGTGAGATAATTGCACTGCCTTGGAATAAGTAGCACTGTTTTGATTCTGAGTAGCTAAAGAACCAGCCTAGGTACTAAGGTGGGTTATAACTGCACCACCAGCCCCAGAGCAGATGCTGAGCATGATTCGTCAGGTTAGCCAAAGCTGGAGTGCAATGGAACAAGTCCTACTGTGCTGCCGTTGTCCTGCTTGTGTTTTTGCCCATGTCTTGGCAGTCTATCATCTGGCCTTCTTTCCCAGGTGTTTGGTTGAACTTTCTCTGTCACTTGGTTTAAACTATGGGAAATGTGTTGGAAGACTATCAGCAGTGGAGTGGGTGTGCCACTCTCCTTCCTGCAAAGTGGCTGGTTTTGTGGCTAAACTAAAACACATCTCTGTTGTTAATCCACAATTGCAGTGGATTAACTTGACAGAAAGTAAGTGGTTAGTGCAACAAAAAGTGAGATTTGTTTTTCTTTAAATACATGTATCTAGTCTAGGAAAACCAATTGTTGTCTTATTCTCTCATTCATTTAAAGGATTTTAATATTTTCATAAATTAATACATATCTTATGTACCTGTAATATCTAAATGGGAAAGTTATCCCTACAGAAAATAGGTAATGTTATATTTTATTTTGGGTATAAAATGTAAGAAATTATGCTCTCAGTGAACTATACTTCTGTATTAATGCCGAAAAATGTCGAAATAACAGAAACTCCTAGAGTCTTTTGGATCTTTTATTAGTAAAGGTATTTATTGCCAATGTTGGGAAGCTAGCCAGCTCACGCTGGACAAACTAGCTCAACTCAAAAGGTGCAAAACAAATCACATATATTTCAAGTACACAGTTTCATCTAATATACATATTCATATCTAGGCAGAGTCTAGGCAGGGCTTGGGGCAGAGCTTTCCAGATTCTTCTCTTGACGTCAGTATTGGGTGGTCGTTTCCGCTCTTCAGTCTCACTTTGGGGGTCACACTCTCTTCTACCTCACTTTGATCTTCTCAGCTTTCTTTGTCAGTGACCCAGTTTCCTCAGGAGTACAAAGTCCTGGCTCTGGGCCTCCTATAGCTACTTTAAACATCAAAATCTACCAGATTTATGGCCCTGTATTCTGTTGTGTTTTACTCCTACCATTCTTTCTGTAAGGAACAGACTCTGGTCTACTAAGCAGGACAGAACAGAACATTGAACAGTGTTTCTTACAACGTTCTTCCAGCAAAACAGGCAGAACAGACATTAGGCAATTATTTCTCCTAGCTCAGAGGCAAGGTATTAAATCCTTTTGTGCCCTTCTCTGTTATCAGTATGTTCTCAAATGTTTTATTATTATAATGCTGCTTTATATTCTAGCTAGTGTATTGTGGGGCAGGGAACACATGCACAAGCTTGCCTGATAACATTCATGATGTAATGTAGAATAGTGGTTAACACTAACCAGCCCAACAGCTAAACTCACAGCAATGTTCTGGAGTTCAGATTCTTCCAGAAACTTGCTTTGATAATTGTAGGGATTAAATAGCAAATGATGTCAAGTATTTCCATTTATTGTATATCTATCTGTCTGTATATCTATATATCTGTCTCTTGGGTTAACTACTTTTTTGAGTCTTAGCTTCTTTGCATTAGAATATTCTTAACCTTTCTGTAAGTAACAGTTTGAAAATTGATGTAGCAGAAATGTGGTCATTAAGTAAGGAAGTAACATGAAGAATAAATGGACATTTTTCATTTGGTTTGGTACTTGCCTGCAGTCACGTGGGTTTTTTCTTTTATTTACCTATAATTATCTTCATGTTATCTATGAAGCTGAAATCTTCTTGTAGTATTAGGAGATAATTCTAGGAGATAAGGTAGTATCACAGCAGATTTTTCTTTTCTGTTTTGCAGCCTCTAGAAATGATTTGAGAAGGACCTGAATTTTCTTTCCATCTTCTTGGTTATACACCTTCATTAATGAAAGATATCTTGACTCTTAAACAGGTAGCCTCCTGTCTCTTTCCCAATACCTTTGCCTATTAATGATGGTAACAGAGTATATAACACAAAGATGATTATATTCCTGGAAATCACAAGAACTGTAATCCCGGCATGAAAGAGACCAATCTGTTGTTAATATCTTTGTTACATCCTCCACTTTCTGATTATTATACCATTCAGATGTCTTGTTAGAGCTTAGACCCATTTAAAAACATTATGTCATCAGGCAGCTTTAGCTAAAAGAGCTCAAACAATTTTTAAGTAGAATATGACCTTGTCTTTTCTGTTCTGTTCACGCATATAAATACTAATTAAAATGAACTAATGTCTCCAATAATGGTGGTCACAAGAAAATTTTGTACCAATGCTGTCAGTCCTTCTGAATTCTTATATATTAGATTTTTATAATGCATCTTAAATCAACACCGCTTCTATTTGTTTTGAGGTTTCTTTAGCTTCATGAAGGAGTTGGCCACTACAGATACTGTGCAGATTAAATTCAGGTAAACTAACTTAAATGCACAAATTTATTCTTGGCTTTGGCCTCTATGGGGGATGACAATTTAGACTTTTCTTGAGGTAGAGACTTACTGTTTCGGCCTTGTGCATTAGAGCTGATTAGAAAATGTGTGACAGGGTTTGTGGTTTGAGTGGGGTTTTTTTGTTTGTTTTGTTTTTGTTTGTTTGGTTGGTTTGGTTTTTTTTTGTTTGTTTGTTTGTTTTTAATGATCAGAAACACACAAATTGAACAGGGAAAATTTTATTTCAAAACAGTTTTGATGAAAAATATTCCTCCAGATCAGTTTCTTTCCCATTTCCTTTCATTTGTTTTTCATTCTTCTGCTTGCTCTTCATTCGGGTCAGACTTCTGCAATCATGTTCCAATCTGCTCTGAATTATCCTTTCTTCCCTCAGCTCTGCTCTGTTTCAATATCTTGATTTTTTTTCATTGCAGTGCTTTAAAGCTTTTATCTTAAAGCTTTCTCCAGTGCACATGAGAAAGTAAACATAGATGCCACTTCTATGGCATTTTTGAAATGCCCTGGAAAAATGGTACCTGTGGGCTGAGTGCCAAATCACCCAGAAGAAAGGTAAGTAATCTTTTAGACTGAAGCATTGAGAAAATATTTAGAAAACAAGTTCACATTTTCTTTTTTTCCCCTGACTTTTTGACCTTTCCTGCTTTTCTTATTTAAAGGTCTAATAGCATAATTTCCCTTAGTTTTTCTCAGAGATATGCTTTTGTTTAAATAACTTCATTATTTTTGCTGCTTTTGGAGTAAAATTCCAGGATGCTTCTACTTGAAGAACTGGCATCTTGGTTACAGCTGTTCACTTCACCAAATGAAAAGCACTGCCACAACAGGAACAGTATAGGCATGCCTACAGATATATCATCTGTTCAAAAGCTGAAAAGTAAAACAACAAACACTCTTGGAGTTATGGAGATACAGATTCATCTACTTCATTTATAGAACATTTAGAAGAATAAAGGTTTCTTCTTTCTTTTTAAAGCTTTGTTGCTGAAATTTATTTCTTTTGTAGTCTTTAAACTACTTGTTTGTCGAAAAAAATAGGAAAACTTAAGCTTTCTTTATTGAATTTTTAAATTTAACTTACATGCTTCTCAGTAAGAATTTACCTCTTAATAAATGAAATTTTTAAAGATTTCAAGACAGATTACTTTAAATTTTGAGAGTAAACTTCCTTTTCCCATAGTGATTAGCAGAGCATATAGCACCCATTTGGCTTTTCCTTGTGTCCTTCTGTTCTTCCCAATGCATAAGAAAATAAAAATTCATCAACTTTAGGCTGAACCCAATACAGTATTTGTAAAGAGTACTGCATCTATAAGAGGAAAAATAAAAGGTAAAAGTTGGATGTCTTGGATTTGAAATGGATATTTAATGTTCCTTGAAAATTGTACTGATGCAGTTGCACAAACCCCAGTATATTTATCTCCTTCCCCCATACTTGGTCCCTTCACGGACAGGAGGAATATCCTGAGGTGAACGAGCTAAGACTTAGATTTGTAACAGCAATTGTTTTGCAAGATGCATATGTGATTAAATACAATAATAATTAAACAGATGAAACAGCTCTCTTTTTCATAAGAACCATGGAAAACAATTTTAAAAAAACCCACCATCTAAACAGTTTCTCTGGTTTTAACCTAGGGTGGATGATTATTTAGAGTACTTGTTGATTCCACACTAAAATTTCTGTCATTGAGGTCTCCTTTCGTTGCAACTATCAACCTCAGGCTATAAATATTTATTCTTTGAAAAGTTTCAGAAAATAATAATTCAGCCGTCTTCCAGAGTTAAGCTGAAAAACATTCCCTAGTGCACACAGCAAACTTTTGTGTTTTATCTGCATTTGATCACAATTTTCTTCTCAAGGTTTGACCTGTACTATGATGTTAAAGAGCATATATTCTCCCTTTTTGCATTAGTATCTTTCATGATGCATTTTTCTATGAATTTGTTCAGTTCCTGTGTATTTGGTTTGGCAGAGTTTTGGTGCTGGGTGGTGTGACTATGGTGTTGGCTTCTGTGAGAAGCTGAGAGAATGTTTCTCCAAGTGCAGCAGAGCCAGTTCCAGGCAGCTCTAATATGGACACACCACTGGCTAAGGTTGAGCCAATCAGAAATGGTGGTAATGCCTCTGTGATAGCATATTTAAGAAGGAAAAAAAAAAAAAGGTTATTAGGCAGATGTAATTGTGGCCAGGGAACAGTGGAGAGAGAATATGTGAGAGAAACAATTATGTAGAAACCAAAGTCAATGGAGAAGGAGGGGGAGAGGGTGTTCCAGGAACCAGAGCTGAGGTTTTCCTGCAGGCCGTGGTGTAGACCACGATGAGGCAGCTGTGACCCTGCAGCCCATTGAGGACCACGTGGAGATCCAACTGCAAACAATGGAGGAGACCCACACAGGAGCATATGGATGGACAAGAGAGGGCTGTGAACCCATGGGAAACCTGTGCTGGACCAGGCTCTGGATAGGGACCTGAAGAGCCATGCAGAGAGGACCGCATGCTAGAGCAGNGGACCAGGCTCTGGATAGGGACCTGAAGACCCATGCAGAGAGGACCTCATGCTAGAGCAGGTTTCCTGGTAGGACCTGTGATGCTGTGGAGGACCCTTGCTGGAGCAGGCTGTGTCTGAAGGACTGCAGTCCCTCTAAGAGTGACCTACGTTGTAGCAGTTCATAAAGAACTGTTGTCTGTGGAAAGGACTCAGGTTGGAGAAGTTCCTGGAGGACTGCCTCCTGTGAGAGGGACCCCCTCCTTGAGAAAGCTGAAGGACTCCTGTCCCTTAGCAGCAGCAGGAACAACATGTGATGAACTGACCAAAACCCCCATTCCATCTCCCTGCAATGCTGGTGGGAAGCAGGAAGGGGTTTTAAGGTTTATTTTACTTCTCATCATCCTGTTCTGATCTTGTGAGTAATAAATCCAATTAATATCCCCAATTTGAGTCTGTTTTGCTCTTGATGGTATTTGGGGAGTGATCCGTCCTGAACCTTACTTCAACCCATGAACCTCTTGTTATGTCTTTTCTCTCCTGTCCACTTATGCAGGGGAGTGATACAGTGGCTTTGATGGGTGCCTGGCACCCAGCCAGGGTCAACCCACTAAATCCTGTTTGAAGCTGTTGATACCATTGCCTCCACAACTTGCTAAGGCAGCAAGCTTTGAAGAGATTTTTGTTTTGTTTTAGCAATGTATATACTCCACAGTGAGTTTCAGTGTTGACTCAGCTGTCCCCTGAGAGTTACCTTTATCTTCTTTATGCAGCCCGAAGACCCAATTCAGTTCTCATGCTCACTTGTGAAGCTTCATTTCTGATCTCACTTTGATCATAACTGGTTACCTCTCATCTTGTTGAGCTGAGAGCTGTCACCATGCCTGTCACTTGGTCTTTCCATGACATTCAGCTTTGATGCTTTCTCATCTCCTCTCAGCTCTCTGCAGGTTGTTGTTTTGTTCCATGAATGTTCCTGCAGATTCTCTCTATTTATTGCTCTTTATCTTTTGGGGTCTCTGTTCCTATCCAAACAGTTGCACTGTGCCAGCTTGCATTCTTATCTTCCCTTGATGTTTCTGTTTTGTCACCAGGTGACTATAGTTGTGCTCCTACTCTGCTGTCACTCACCTGCTGTGGCTAGTGTTGTTTTAGGCATTAGTTCTGCCAATTTCTGTTCCACTACCTCCTTTCATAACTAGTTGTTTACCCTTGCTACTTTGCAACTATTGAATCAATCCTTGAATTGCCATCTCCTCCTGGACCTCTCACTCTGCCCAGTGTGTCATCATACTGTTGAGATACAGCATAAACGCTCATTTTCCCTTCATCTTTTTACAGTGTTTTTCTTTTATCCTCCTTGATGTTCTGACATCCCAAGTGCAAGCATTGAAGGTATTTTCTGCAGAACACCTTTTCTCATGCAGCCATCATCTCCATAATTGTTTATAGCAATAAGTTTTTCTCTGGCCTTGAGAAAGAGTCTTTGTTGCAGTGTAGAAAGCACAAAGATCAATTTTTTTCTCCTTCTCTGTGAGGTGTTTCTTCATAACGCCAGCTATAAATGCATTATCTTCACTTCCAAAACACTCAAATTCTCTTGCTTATCTTTTATTTATTGATTGGTAATGAGAAATTATTCCCTGCTTCTGAACAGGCCTTCTTAAAAGTTTGGTCACTTTATGAGATTTTTTTTTTATGAAAAGAACTGCTTTTCCCTTCGTGTGCTTATAAATATTTGGAAGGAGCTCTCTGCAAGTGTCTGCAACCCTGCTTCATTCTCATCTTTCAGGTACTCTCTTTCATTCAAGTGTTTGCAGTTATTGTGGCAACAAACAAGGTGTTGTTGTGTGGAAACCATACATCTGTTTGCTCTGTAGTCTCATTTATTAGTATTTACTGTCTAGTTGCCTTTGCATTAGACTGTGTGCTTCTTGAGGCAATAAGGATCCTGAGTGTCTGTTCACACAGTGTTAGGAACTCCTCTTCTTTGTTGTTTACACTGAGGAACTTGAGAAATTTCAAGCACTTCAAACACTAAAGCAGTAAGTGCCATAACATTGCAACCAGGAATTTACTAATTCTGTATTCAGGGTAGAGTTTGGATGCTCAGTGGATTTACTATCAGTTTTCAGTCTCCAGTGTCATGAATGCCAGTTCACCCATGAGCACTGACTTTGAAATGCACCCAAAGGAGTAATAAAAATAGCAACTATTTATTTTTACAGTCCTCTCATATCATAAATTTGTCCTCTTATTACTGAAATCCTCACTAATGGTTTACTCTTTCTGGTACAAATAGATATAAGAATGAATAGTTTTATTGACAGAACTACTTACATTAAGTGAAAATGTAATTTCTATATAGTCAAGAGGACAGTCTCAATTGTCTGCTCATAAATCTGGCTTCTCAGTGTCAGACAGCAAGTGTGTCAGCAATAATTTAATATGAAAGCAGTTTTATTCCTATTTGAAAGCAAAATTGTTGGCTGTAAGGGTAAATGACGTACCCTGCACAGAAATTGTAGCTTTTTCCTCTGCTTCAAAGAAAACAAAAGCTTCAAGTGGCCATTTTTTGAAGGAATTGGGACGGGAACCAATTTTTTTAATTATTATTTTTCTCTTTATTATGTACACTAGAAGGAATGAGAGAGAGAGAAAAAGATTTTTTTCTATTATGTTATTTCTTCTGCTCCTTCTTGTCTTTAAATAACTGCATTGCAACAGTAGCCCAGATTCCACTGCTGTCTTTCCAGCAAGACCTTGCATACCTTTTAGGAAAAGGTTTTTTGCTATCAGAGCAAGCATGACTTGAATTAGCTAAGGGTTTTCTTCGATGCACAAAACCTGCTACTCATCTTTCCATTTTGAATGACTTTAGAGATGACAAATAATAAGACAATTAAAATGAAAATTAATACCACTATTGTTCTATTGTGTGAAATGTAAGATCGTCAGCAATTTTCTGTATTTTCTTATGATGTAAAGTGGGGTTCTTAAAATCTAGTTGTAACCATGTAAATTTAGGGACCAAAACTCCTTCTGCAATAAGTGGAGCAAAATACGTATTCCCAGGAGAGAATTCAGTGCAGAATAGGATGGTAGAATGTGATCCAACTCTAGGATGGCAACTTTAATGATTATGTGAGAAGCCTACTTAACTTGCTTAGGTAAGATGTTCAGCTTTGACCATGAATCTTATCTGTAGTGCATAACCAGCCATTCATTTGCCCTGACAGCAGAATAATGAGCACAATTGTCTAAACTACATATGCAATCTGAAGTGAAGACACCATATAAAGTAGACCTAACATACATCTTTGGGCTAAAAGCTGCTTAGTTTGCAGTTTTTCTAAAAAACAAGAATCATTATTAACTTAATACTCACAAGTACTTCTGCTGAAGTGTAGGTTCCTTCAGGACGAAGGGGCTGACTGCTTGTCCTGGTTCTGGCCAGGACAGGGTTAACTTTTGCAGTACTCAGGATGGGAATGGCTAGGACCTGCAGGTTATTCTATACCACCTCACCTCATTTTCTGGGGATGGGGGATGGGGTCCCTTCGGGGTTGTGTTGTGTGACAGTAGGTTTGTGTATTACCAGGGCCCACATGGTGAGAAATCGTGTGAATTGTGGAACTTTTGCCTCTTTCTTGTAGGCTTTATAATTAGAGTTATTGTTGCTACTCCTTGTTTTTTTCTTATTTCATTGGCATTTCCAATAAACTGTTCTTATCTAAAACCTTGATCTTTACCTTTTGTGCCTCCAATTCTCCTCTCCAGACTGCCACAGAGGGGAGGGACAGAGGTAGGGGGAAGTGAGCGAGTGCTGCATGGTTTGGAGTGCTTCTGTGGGAACACTACATTGGGGAATACTATTCCTGAACCACAGCACTGCTTTGCTATTGTACTTTTATTTGGTATGAGAGTAATGCATGGTTTCAAAATGATACATGCTAGACATTACACACTGCTTTAAAAATAGGATTAGGGGAATCCAGGAAAGCTAATTTTTAGAGTTCTTTGGAAATAGTGGTATAAAACCAGAGAAGTAAAGAGGCTTTATAATTAGTAGAAATTAATTTTTAACAAGATTGTTCATCCAGAATTAGTTCTGAGCAGGAAATGCTTTCTAGTCTGCAAAACCATGTGAGACACATACGGTTCTTCTGTTCTGCTTTGAATGAAGAAGGGGAAGGACCATTCTGGAAGAGCCAGACTGAATCGTCCTCTGCCTGAGGAACCAACATACTTGTTGGAGATCCTGAATGGATCGCCTCTGCTTCCAGGCTGGGGCTACTCTAGAATTCAACTTATGCTACACAGTTTAATCAGAAATTTTGTCACATATGTTACATATTTCTTAACCAAGAATGTAACAGATACAGAAAGTCCTTCTAAAAAGCATTAGGTTTGAAGAGAAAATCCTCCCTAATTCTTCATCTCACATTGATTGGTGGCATGTTTTCTTGTCAGTGTCCCAATTATTAGCATTTCCTTAGAAAATGGAGCAAGTTCCTGGGTAGTCTGTGGCAAAAGTTCAAGGGGTTTTTTTTTCCCTTTTTAAATATAATTTGATGATGACTGTATTTTAGGCCATTTTTAAAATTTACTTACCATTTGTTTTGACTTTAGAGCAGTGCTAGTGATGTTAGTCTTCAGTTCTTTCAAATTAAAATGTCTTCTTCTGCTGGATAATAATTTCTTGCAGTAGATCCAGTTACAACTTTCTCTTCCAGTAAAGAAAAATAATTACAGAGGAAAACAAGCGCTACCTGACCAAATAAATTCTTAGATAAAAACTAAAATATCAAGTTTTCCCTACTTACTGCATAGACTTCTCCGCGTACAGTGTGTAAACTCCCACTACTCTAGAATAAGAACATGCATACCCAATAAACTTTTTGCCTAGTAGGAATAGATCACTTTCTATTCCCAACATTTGACTAACGTTTAGCCTTTTGCTTCATCGTGAGGAACTGACATACATAGATCTCGATAATGACTGTAAAATTTCAGAAGCAATGGCAGCTGATGTATTAAAATGCCTACACACTGTTATAATGCTACTATTTCCTCTCAAAACTGTATTGTGCAATTTTCAATTATTATTTAAAGTGCAATTTCATACATTTTTGAGCAGGATTGTGTGCACTGCTTATTTAAACACCAACTGGCATAATATGTCTTTCTGTTACTTCCCCTTGCACATAAGTGTTAAATAAAAAAGAAATACAGCTTGGTTACTGTAGATGTCTCTTGTCAAACAAACTTAGTCTTTCACCAAAAAACAAATGCTATTCTATTCCTTCCATCATAAAAGGAAAAAGCCTTTCAATTATAAGATTCAGATGATTATTATTCTAATCCCATGGTCTTAAATTAATGTCTTCTCTTACTTGATTATGGTGTTTTTGGGGGGTTCTACAGTTTAATGAAAGAGTGGTTGTTTGTTTTTGTTTGTTTTATTTTGTTTTGCATAATTATGAGTAATATCTTGAAAATGTAATGTGCTTTTTTATAAATTTCATCTTGACCATCTAAAGAGTCCCATTTTCTGGCATGAAATAACAAACTAAATCCATTCAGACAATCATGGGAAGACAAGTGAAAAGCCGATAAGTTTAGATACATCATATCTTATGATAAACTCAGAATATAAAATACTTGCAATGAGAGTTGTCTTCCGTTTTAATTTTTGCAACACACCTGCAGGACAGGCTCTCCGAAGAGAACTGTCAGCTGCTACTCTGACTGAAATAGCCTAATATTGCAAAAGTAGCCAAATGCTCGGACACATCCAAACAGAGGTTTTTAGTATCTTAGCTGTGAATGTAAACTGCTGTCTGGCATGGGCTAGAGTGTATGAGTGTAAGGAACACGCACATCACACTAGGCTTTTGCTGAGGATACGCTTGGTTAACCACAAGTAATACATTCTTTCGTGCACTAGAGGTTGGAACGATGGACTTGGAGACACTTGTGACAGCCTATGGATTGCCTAGTACAGTGGCTCTTTGTTCAGACAAGAAATATATCAGTAACTTGGGATTGAGGCTCAATGTTATTATAACATTCTTCCTTGTAAGGACTCAATTAAGTGAAAGGTTTAAAACTTATTAAATAGTTTGTGTGTGTGTGTTCACACAATTACTGTGTATGGCAAGTGGCTATATAACATTGACTGCTGCTACAGCTACAATGGCTTTTCAAGCATAAATTACCATAATTTTAATTGAATATACTTAATGACATAAATCAGATAATCTTAGGAGGAAGCAGTTAGGGTGTATACTATAAAGTTTTCATTTCTTTAGGGGCTTATTACACTTAGCAGTATATTTTTACATTTGGAGGATCTCACCACCTTCTTAGAAGTGGTGTTGTGATTCTTGCAGCAGGTATCCAGTGTTGCACAAACCTAAACAATATGAATGGAAAACAGCTTGTACAAAAGGCACACTGAATTTTTTTATGAGTAGAGTTGTTAACTTTTCTCAAAATCCTTTGATTTGATATTTGCCTTTCACAAGGTTGTAGCCATCCTCAATTTTTCATGATTTTGAGAGTAAATATTCTGGAGGCACCTGGATGCAATTCTGTGCAATGTGCTCTGGGAGGACCCTGCTTGAGCCAGGAGTATGGACTGCTACGGTCCCTTCCAACACCACCCGTTCTGTGATTCTGTGAGTAAATGTGTCTAAAGCAGTTCCTTGGAATTAAGTTTGAATTTTTTGAGAAAGCTGCTGGTGATGTTGTACGGCTTGTAGATTAATCAGATTTTGAATTTTGGATGGCGCACATGGTACAGATTCTGATTCTGTCTAGGAGGTCATGTTACACAAAAGCAAATGGAGTATAAATTGAAACAAATTGGGTAGAATCTGGATTTTAAAATGCTTCAGATTAGTATAATCCAAATTACTGTAGTGCCTAGTTCTGCAGCAAGATTTTTCCTACAAGTTAAAGAACTTAAAAGATTTAAGTTTAGGTTTCCTTTTGTTTTCCTATGAAAACTGCTCTTTCAAGGGTTGTTTATGTTTATTTGTTTGTTTTTATCATGCGTTGGTAGGTATCTGACTAGATAGGAATTCTGAGTTTATTAGTTCATTATAGTGTATGTTTGCAAGGTGTGCGCAAGTCATGTATGCTTTTGTGAATGACTCTGTTGACAATGTGAATAATTCACATATTTTTGATAACCTGGAAGGTCCAGAAGTTTAGTAGAAGAAGGAAAGAAAGGATTTCTGCTTTTGAAATGTTATATTTTAAAAGTAATATTGAAGAGAATGTCAGAAAGAATTCTAATTATTTCCAACTTTATGTTCCCTCAAAACTGACTAATCTGGTGCAATTGATATGAATGCGTTAGGTATTTTTTTGAACATAATAGTAATACAATAATAGTAAAACAAGTGTCTGACTGAAAACTCAGCTCTCATTTTGTCATACTTGTGTTGGTCTTGACCTGTGGAAAATTAGTAGAATTGGTGTAACTTCATAAGTGCTAGCTGTGGTTCTTTTTAAAGAAGTTGATTAGGTTACCAGAATGTTATAAAGTAGCAAAAGCATGTATATAATTTGAGAGTTTGCCATTGTCATTATTAAAATCTACTGTTCTTTAAATTAGTTTGAAAGGATATTGGAGGGATTCTTTGTATTTATACATATTACTGAAACAGGGAGATTCAGATATTATTCATGACTGTATTCCAAGCACTGTGTATTGTTCAGCCATAGCTACTGCTACTAAGTATGTTATCCTGCTAAAGTAAAAACTTCTTCAAATAATTACTTGGTGACAACACTGCTTTTCATAGGCTAGATCACATCACAATGTTTATGACACAGAAGAAATTTCCAGAAGGCAAACACCCAAATGAAAAATACTCTGCTCTCGGTGAACACCTCTCTATCAAAGTCTTTTTAATTGCTGCTCTGGGAAAGCTGTTTGGACAGACATTAGGCTTCTCTTTTAATGATATTCTATACAGAGGGTATTTGTGGGCTGGAGAACATCCCAACACACTTTATTGGAGGTTATTAGGAGGACAGCTGCACTCTGTTTGCATTTCCCCTTTTTAAAGCTTTGGCTATTTACTTGTGGATCTATTCTAAGTTACGAAAAGCAACATGCATAACACAAAGAGACATCAAACTTTTCCATCACTCCTTAGGCAACTGTGAAACAATAAGTGGTTCAAAACTTGTAGATCACAGAAGCAGAAAAGTGAGAATTGCACATTTATGATGGAGAGTCTCAAGCAGGGGCAGTGGAAGCCAGGGGGGCATATGTTGTACACTCAGAAACTCCTATGGTCATCTCCTGAGGATGGATGTTGTGAAGGATTTCTCTGTGCACGAAAGAGTAACCAAAACAATAGAGAGATCACAATGTTTTAGTTCTCATGAAAGATAAAAATTTGTCTCCAGTGTAACTCTTCCTTAATCACAATAGCTTTTCAAGATGTCATTGCTTGAGGAAAAGGTTCGTACCTCTATTGCATTGGGAACTGCTGCTCGAGGTTTTCATCAGGTTCTGACAACATTGTCAATGACTTAACTAGTCAGAAGTTGTGCCTGAGACATAAAGGCTCTATTCTTGCTTTAAATATCTCACTGACTGGCTGGTCAATGACTTGGACTTTGTTGTCCAACCACTATTATCTGGAGCAAAAACTGGAGAAACTTCTGAATTCTGGGTGTTGGGTATGTGTTAATAAGCTGGGTGAGGTCACTGATGGTCACTCTAATGTGCAACTAGAATTAGATTTCTAGTTTTCTTACTATGGTAAATATCCCTGGCAGTTGCAAGGTAGAATTTTGTAGTTTTGAAATATGACAATGCTTTTCCAAGAAATCATTTTAGTGATGAAATTATTCCTAGTCTGTGTTACACATTTGCTTAAAAGTCATTCTTTTCAGAAGCTTCAGTTAAGGTAAGAGTTCTCCATATGCTTCTACTTTTCTTTTGTATGGGTGATGGCTAAAAAGTGAATAAATTTGCAAATAGTTAATTATCTTTATTATATTGTATTTTATTACTGTAGAATTCTTAAAAGTATGTAATTGATGTCCAAAGTCTATGTGAAAACTTAATATCTTTATTAACATGGATGCATGAATAAGTACTTGGGGACCAGCTCTTGCTAATTCTAGACATGGTGAATAATATTTTACTTAATATTGGGTGTACTTACATCATTCATATAGCTTGTTCAGTAGTAAAGTTATGTGACTTTGATTTCTCAATCTGTGTATTCATTATGAGTGTGTTTGGCTTGCAGCGTGATAGATTTGGCTATGCTTTAAGCATATATTAGATCAGTTGGTATGTTGTCCTTGTTTTGCTACTATTTAAAAATGCAGTTAGCTAACTGGAGCACTAAATAAATATTATTTATACTAGTACTCATAATGTTCAAGCTTTAGCCTGATTTTCATTTGAGGTGCTATGCAAATTACTATGGTCATATGTGTGGTATCTTGCACTTATGACTAATGAGAAAGAGTATGGAAGAGGAAAGATGACGTGGCAATTGACAGTAATAATTTTACTCTAGGTCAGCTGTGAACTTGAAGCTTGATGAAAAGCCCCAGCCTTCGATGGGTATTATCTGATGCAAAGTCTCGATACACATGCTGAGTATATTTACCACAATCTACCAGTTAGTGGGTATAAAATAGAAATTTGCTGTATGTATTCTGGTCTGTGAGGGAAGCAGAAGAGGGGATATGGTAGAGTAACATGGTAGCTTAGCAATAGATATTCTTTCAATTACTGTTTGTTTACTGGAGCAATACAGAAGGAAATGTGAAGGTGCTTGCCTACATTTCCTCAAAAATTAGAAGTGTAGTGAACTATCGTTGTGAGACAGTGTATTGAGAGTATATTGATGGGATTTCCTGAAGATGAATATAAATACCAGTAATTCTGAACTACTGCACTGCTGTACAATATTTGGAACAAAAGTGGTGTTGCCCTCCTGATATGCACTTCCTACAGATACAAGGCTCACTAACTGGGATAAGTGTGTGACTTGTGATCTTCTGAGCTCTGTTTCGTTAACCCCCTAACACATAACTTCTCTGAAAAAAGCCTCCCTCCTGCTTCTGAAAGAATATCATGAGTTTCAGAGATGAAAGCAAAACAGCCCACAAATGGAGACAATCATGTATACAAATGATACAAATTCATTAATATGTGCTTCTAATGATTAAAGGTCTCGTAATTTTTTTGGTAAATGCATCTGCAACTCTCTGAACAAAATCTTCATTATTATAGATTTTTTCACAGGACACAGGGAAATTCGTTCTCTGTTGCTAAGGGAAGTGATATCAGACCTAACCAGAAATAAAATGTTGTTTATTAGAACAAGTGGTTTGAAAAGCATTTTCCTTCAGTGTAGCACTTCTTATTTCAGCCACAAAATTGAAAACTTTCTGTTTTCTGTTTGCAAATATCTGGTATCTGCCCTAGAATGCCTATTATAAACTGATAATCCAAGTATACAAGTATTTTATTGACAGAACAAAAGCTACACTCCAACAGATTGACACGATTGGTCAATTATAAAACAGGAGGCTTAGAAAGAAATTCTCTAGTTTTCTTCCATGTCCTTGTACTTTGACATTAATAAGAATTTAATGCATCTTTGAGCACTGCAGAATAAAAACATGGTTCATTTACTTTTCCACAAAAAAATTTGTATCAAGTAGAGCTGTACTTCTGTGTCCTGTTCAGTTTGTGATGGTTCCCTAGTGAAGGAGATGCCATTTACAGTGAAATATAGGTTCTTGCATTAGTAAGACTTATTTTGCATTTCCATTTTTAATGGATGTCCTGGCTGCTGAAGCAGTCTATGGAAGCTCTCTTACTTCATAAAAGCAGTTATATTCTATAATGAAGAAATCCCTCTTCAAGCTTGTTGAATGTATAAGGTATGCAACAAATACCAGTCTACAAGAACATAGAAAATATATATTACTGGGTCAACAGGATGGTTTGGAAGAGAAAACTTCTGTAAGGAAACAAAAAATCCCCTCCCACTGTTCTGTGCTCTATAAGCTGCATGATATCCATGATATCTTTGTGAAGTGTTTTGAAACATGTAATAAAATCTGACTGGTTCACAGTTTCTCTGAGACACCAGTTCTACACCTAAACCATTGATTAAACTCCAAAATTTGTAAAATTTAGGAGTTGGACTGATAAAATGTGCTTGGACTGATATATTTCTTTACCTGTAAAGGAAGACAGAACTTCTTTGACCTTAATTAACAGCAGTTACAGATGAAAGGTCATAGTTTTACTATGAAGTTTGATATTTGAAAAAAATAATTGAAAGGATATTCTTCTTCTAGTAATATACAACCAATGGATCAGGTTACCATAACATCAACATTCTTATTGCTTTGCTTTGGGATGAACTATTATGACTCTTGCCTGATGTTACTTTGGATGTATATGGATGAAAGTGATTTGGAGGAAGGTTCTTTCTTGCTGATACAGGCCATGATACTTCCCTAAGTTTGGCAAAAGAAATGCAATAGAAGTCCTTGCTGCACCTTGCTGTCCCTTGCTGCACCTATTGTAACGTGGATTTTGCTCCCCAAGATGCTGTTTTGCATGACTGAATTTTTTAGGCTTAAACTGAAAGAGAATCACAGTCTAATAAAATTCACTTAGAGGAAGAACCAGAGATGTCTGAAGCAAAAAAAATTCTTGAATTATGACTTATTTATGTAGGAAAAATGCTTTCTTACTGCTCTTGTATAGAACTGAACACAAAATGACATGAAGGATGAATGCATAACCAGCAATCAATGTTCTTCATTCAGTGGCAGGGCAAGAGAGACCTTTTGTTTGTACAGTTTTACGGTTGCTTTCTTACTCACTGGTATTTATTGTTTTATACATTTTCATAAAAAGATGAATCATTTTCACTTAAACCTGTGCCATTTTTCAGGGAAATTAAAAAAAAAGGTAAAAACGGAACAAAATTGAAGAGGATTATTAACCAGAAACCACCTCTCTCTTTTTGCCAATGCTTACTTCTGGGTATCTAAAAATCATCTTTTCTCAAATAATCAGAAAGATATTGTCTTTAAATTATACTGTACTAAATATTTACTTATAAAACCACAGCCATACGTTTTTCCTGGGAAAATGTTCAGTGACTATCCTGTTTTATCGCGGTGTCTCAAGCCTGATAACAGCAGCGGGCAAACACAGTGATATCTGGGGGGAAAAAACAACGAAACCCCCAAACTTACTCTAAGGTAATATTTTATTTTATTTTATTTTTTTGAGAATGTTTTACTAATAGCAGAGCGGTCAGCTACTCCAAGTACTTGTTTCTCCCTCTTCCAGTAATGTGTGTACAAACAGAAAGTTCCTGCAATAGTCTTTAAAACAGTTTATAAAACTGTAAATTTTAGTAGCTAACATTGATGAGCTCCTAAATTCAGTACAGATTCTTTATAATTTTCTGGTAACCTAGGTGACTATTTAAAACAGATCTATAACATGCATCTCTTGCTGTTCCACCCAAAGGCTCGCTCACTTTCAGCAATTAATATCAAAGCAAATTTGATCATGTGTAGTGGCTTTACATATTCTCATCAAATGACGATTTCTTTGTGATTTTTCCTTGAGTATACACAGTTGGAAAAACTTGACCTAAGTAAAAGTCATACATACCAAACTACTTGGAAAATCGAAGTTAAACAAACTGCTGGTTTGATTCTGTCTCTTGTCTACTAATCCATGCTGAGGAATTCTGAAGAGGATAGTGTCAAATCAGTCCATGTCATAGCAGAGTTGAATGTGGTTGTTAAGTGCTATGATGTTCACAAATATAGTTCAGTAGTAATTTCAGTTCTCCTGGATGTAGTAATGAGAAGACAACCAGAGGTTGAAATGCAAAGCATTATGTTTAATAATATTTCTTCACATAAATAGTCACACTGAAATCCTGATGAGCGTGGTAAGCCCACTTTCCATGCTCTGTGCATTGACCTTAGTTTGAATGATCTCTGCATTCCAGAATGAATTACTGGAAGCCTCAGAAGTTACCATGATACCAATGCAGATTGCCTTGCACTGGGCATGTTGAAAAGTGCCCTTAGTTGTGCCCTTCTCCTGCGCTGTGAGATGCCAACATTGATTCACTGTGGGATGTGAAAAAGGCTATCAACCATAAAAAGTTCTTATTTACCTTCTTGCTTATTTCCTCTCCATACAAGGGTTACAGAAGTGTTGCATCTCTGCTAAATTAGTTAATAGTTTTCTTACACTTTCTCTCTATTAATTGATACTGTTCTGAGGATACCATTATCTATAATATATTAATGAAAAGCTACAAGTTTTTGTGGTCGTTACCATCATCTATTAGTATTTTATCATTTAAAACATGTGTGGACAATCTCAGGCCTTGCCTACTCTTTCATGATGACAGCATAAGTACTCATCAATTGTTATATCTAAGGCAGTAAATTCTATTTTCCTGGGACAGTCTTTTTAAAGTCAAGTTAATTAGGAGCACTAATTTTGTTTAATTAATTTTACCAAAGTGGTCTTGAGTTCATTGTGTGGCATTGTCAAGTAGAAACACTGTCTAAATAAATCTGGTTTGTTTGCTCCAGGCACAGATACGCACAATTTGAATAGTTATTTTGCAAAGCATGTATACATCTCAAAAAGAACCTGTAGGTCTAGAAGTAACTGCTAGAGTCTTGCCTCAGGGTAAAACTGGAGCAAAAGGGACGATGGTCATTGGTGCTTCCTATGGGGCAACTAGAAGAAGATAAACACAAGAAGAGTCATTGAAAACTTACGGATGCAAGTGCATTGCTTATCTGTAAGAAATAAAAATCACCAAAAAATAGAATTGATCCAATGACAGACTGAAATTACACTGACATAATTTGATGCAGTGTTGATAAATGATAAATTAGAGGAAAAATGTCTCACTGAGTACTTTAAAAATTAAGTGATAAAACCATCCTGTTACCTTTTTTCCTGCACATTTATAAAAATCAGTGTAAATGAGTAGGTTTATAAATAGAGCTCTTTACTCTTGTCACATCATAAGGCATCACACAGCACACAAAAAGCATGATTAATTAAATTGTGAAAATTAAATGATTGCTTCATTTTAGAGCATATTTTTAATAGGAGGAAAGTGTGAGGACGAAAGTGTAAAAATATATTCATAATTGCCATAGCAGCACGTGACCAGAACAGAAATATTGCTGTAAATTAGTCATATTTTACAAGTGGAGGAAATAGGTTTTTTTATTTCACAAAAACCTATTCCAAACATCAGTTTTGAATAAGTCTTGGCACTCAACATCACTTGAATAAGTCTTCAAGACTTCCCACACCTTTGTTAATGCAGTTGCTTGGACAGGAAGCAGAAGCAGACTTGTTAATTTGATGATCTTCTAATTGCAATTAGTTAAATCTTCTGAGCTTAAGAAATTTACTGATATTTTTCTTGCATCTGTGTGAGCATCTGTGTATGTGTGCATTGTCAGAATTCCATACAGTAGAGAGCTTTTTTTCCCAAATGAACATAGCACTTTGAATGTGAACAGCTGAAGACTGTACATACAAACAATTTTGTGTACAGTCTGACACTGTCTTGCAGTCAGCCTTGCAGTGGGCCACAGAATATATATTTATGTTTTTTTATATATATGTATATAAACTCATATATATGTATATGTGAATTCATATTTATGTACTTGAGTATAAACCCCATTTACGTTCAAGGGAACTCTGTTTACATACAAGCCTACTTACGAGAAATATAATTTTAGATTTCTCTACAAATTCAAATCCAATGCAAGTTCTATACAGGTTTTTTACAACATAGAAACTTACAGAAAGACACATTTATTAAATATGATGAATCTTCACTGTTGCATCAAAATTTCAAGTAATTAATGATTAAAATTTCCTACTTTGAGAGAGGGATCAAAGGCTTGATTAACTCAACTCTTTTTGTGATATTTCACTAATAGCTAAAAGAGAATGGAAAAGGCAGCACTGCAAACATTGAATAAAACTATTGTTAGTATTCCTATTAGTTTGCAAGAAAGTATGTCCCTGACAAAATAACAGTGTTGTCATGATATTTATCCCTTAATCTCTTTCATTCTTCAGATGGAGATAGAAATATAGTTAAGGGCGTATTGAATTCCTAAATCTTGTTAATTTTCCAGAAGCTTTCCAGATTTAGTGAGATGCTAGTCCTGTAATTCCTTGAAATTTTTACAATTCTGTTAAGGCATTAGGAATAATGTGGTAACAGAAAATGGTTACTGGAAAGGTGCACAAGAGTATGTATCCTGCCACCTTTCATTCAGAGTACACAAGAGTCAAGGGAAGGATACATAGTGCTGTTAGAGTTAAGCACACAGGTGTCAAGGCAACACACGAGAGTTACATGCAGTGCATTGGAAAGGAATCTATTTGTGATTTCATTATAAAATTACTATATCTCTTCCTTTAGCAGCAACCTTTATTCTGCACTGAAGCTAAAATTCTTCAAAAAGCATCCTCATGAGTTCATGCACAGCAATGTGTATAAAAATGCCATCAACATAGTTCATGAGAAGCGGTGAAATTTCTTGTCTTAAACTTTCCAAAAATAGTAGATGCTGTTTCAGCATTATTTTTGTGCTTCTACCTAGTCAAAACTAAGTGAATGAGCAAATGGTTGAATTTATGGTTCTGAGGCTGGACTGTAAATTCACAGTCTAGGGCTCGTAGGGGTGATGGGAATAAAAATAGAGATTACTATTTTTTATGACTGTGAGAATGTTTTGTTCTCGCTGAGAATCTCTGAGTCAGTATAGTATTTAGGAACAATATCTTTTGGCACATTAACTTACATGTCCAGACTTTGCTATTTCTCATTATGGGTTAAAATTTAAAATGTAAAGTTTTAAGTGAGACAAAGAGAGACAAAAGTAGAGTGAGCTTTTGATAGTCTAGAACAAGGCAAATGAAAACAGAAAGCATGAACAACCTCTTTTAAATGTTTGTTTGATGTCTTGCTAATTATGCTAGGATCTTCTGTTCAGAGTTCAATGCACACTGCATTCATTATTACTTATATTTTAATTGCACAGGAGAAAAATAGTTTCTGGAGCTTGGATTCAGGGTGTTCAGGGGTCTTTGTGCAGAAAAAATATTATTGATATCAAGAATGTAAGATTTGGTGCTTCATTTTTGTTGTGTATTCAAGGCATGTTTTATTTTAGGAATGAAAGTGGTAAACTCCAATGTTCTACTGTGCAGACTGTGCATACAGTGATGAACCACTGAGTTTTTTCTGTTCTCTTTTTGTCCTAAGCAGATTAGTACGTTCCTATTTATTACTATTTTAGAAGTCACCAGTTAATTTAAATAATTTTTTGGATGGTGACCCATTTGGTTGGCTTGCTTGCAAAGCAGGAATGGAAAATTGCATTTATTTTCTTCAGCCAGTTCAGTTGTTCGTCCTTGATTTTCAGCAATAGTTGTGAATCAGTCACGCAGCATCTTCTGTAGGGTTACTGATATGCTGCAAATACACAGAGATGCAGCTCAAAAGACCTAAGGATGAAGTCACTATGAGAGAAGAAATGTGTGAAATGATTGCTGGTCAAAATGAAAGTCTATATTAAGAAATAATTCTCCAACAGTAGGACAAAATAAATCTAAGATCCAGAATACTATTTGTGGATTAAATATTGGGAATAATACATTAGAAACATTAGGCTTCGGATGGTGGTGGTGGTACAGTTGTGTGCATGCCTAGTGCTTCATGCACTGAAGTGAGTCTGCCAATGCAAAGCCTGGGATAGTCTGCCGCAGAACAGCCTGATAGCAGACACTGCCCACAAAAACCCCTCTGGTGTGTAGTTCCTCTGCTGCAGGCTCATAAAAACTCTCCTGATGCCTTTAATGAGAGACTTCTCTTGACATTTTGATTGTTCTCGAAGAGCCATGAGAAGACGTAATTACCCAACTGTGTATGGGGGTGGGTTGTGTTGCCATTGGTGATGGTATAACAGGTGCTGTGGACCAAACTCTTTCACTTGCCTGCATCCTGGGCAGTGGGGTGGGTGGAGGAGAGCTCTGCCTTTCCCTTCCAAGGAAGAATGCAATGGTTAGTCCTTTCAAACACAAAAAGAGCAGTGGTACCTAGCACCCCTGTTCTGGTTTGTGGCCTAAGGCCCATTTACATCCTGCTCTGTCATTTCAGGCATCCAGGAATTTTTCAATATAATCCAGTTAATGTATTGTGTAAAGTCAATGCATTTGCATGTTTCAGTCGTTGCAATATTGGATGTCTGCCTTGTAAACATTTTGAAAGGTGAAAGAACAAATATAATTCCTTCTGCAGATAATATAATTTAATACAACTCTGGATGGAACAACGTCATATGGCCTTCTGCCATATCGGTAATGCCATCGCTTCACTGCTATTCTGTTTGCAGCATGGTGTTGCTGCTCACTGAAGTGACCACTCTGTTGGTCACTATCTTCTAAAAATAGGCAGCCCTCAAAATCAGCAGAAGTGAAATTTATTAAAATTCTCTGAGCAAGGAAAGTTCAAGGCAGTAGAAAACAAATACAAATGCTAATCTACAAAATGCTGCTATGTCAAACATATGTCAGTTAAAATTAATATAAGGACTATATATTTTGTGGAGACCAAGTGCAGACAAGGGAATAAGGTCTATTTCTTATTATAAAACATTTTAAAGAGTGACAAGAAAATTGCTTGGAAAAAATGGATGCTGTTCACTAATATTCCATTTCATTTAAATCTTGGGATCTTAAATAAGACATATGAGATATTTTATTAGTATAAATACATATTTTAGAGGCTTTCTGAGCTATCATTATAACAATTACATGATTCTCCATTAAATTTTTTATTGTGAGTCAAATTCTTCTACGCTGTATTTCTTTGCATATATACAATACAATATTTCATGCAGATTCTAGACAAATGACTGAGAATTAAATTGTATTTGCAGAGTGCCCAAAGATGTAAGGTGGAATTTTTGAGCTTCTACATTTTGAATTTACTTGCTGCTTATCTTTTAACTTGCTAGAAAATGACATGTGGAACTACTTTTGAGTCCTGCCAAGAACCAGGAAAACTAAATGTCACTGCTACTGCTGTATATTATATATCTACCATGCCCAGGTTACAAATATTAAGAAAATACAATGAAGAATAATACTATCTGCATTATAAAATCTAACCAAATAATGTTTAAGTTATGCTTGGCTTAATCATCCAGGGACTTGTTAAAACCCGGAAACTGGCTGATGAAGTATATCAAATGACTATGGTTTTCAGGATATTAATTCTTGGTTATGTAATTGTGTAGTTTTATTAGGGCTCACATACACATGTTATATCTGGGCAATCATTTGCTGGCTCTAACCAATGCATTAGAGCTATTGACTCTCACAGCTACCTCCAGCTCATCAGAGTGCTAGCTCAACTACTCTACAAGTCTATAGCATAACATCAAAAGAAGATTTTTCAGTCCCTTGTTCTCATGATAGGCTGGCCCCTCTTTGTCTCTTCAAGTCCCTATTTTTTCATCATTCTCCCATTTTGAGTAGCTCTTGCCTTTTTTTGTGTGTGTTTTCTTTCTGCTTGAATTCAGTACTAGTAACACAAAGATTTTCCAGGGAAGAAAGGTAGCCAAAGGCAAGGAGTATCCATTTGAGTGACTCTCAAGGACATTTCTATTAAAAGTATTTAAGTTGCTGCAGATCTAATTTATTTATCATTTTAATTTGAGGCGAGGGTTTTTTTGTTTGGTTGGTTTGGGGGGGCTTTATGTTGTTTTTTGGGTTTTTTTGGCAGGGGAAGGTATTATTCTGGATTTTGTTTTTATTGGCTTGGTTTTTTTAATTCAAGAAGACTTCAAAGAAGTCTGTATGGTTACAACATGCCCATTGAGAAGACCACAAGAAAGGGCGTTCAATCTAAAACTCTTCTGACACTAGTGCTCATCAGTGCTCATCAACTTGAAGATCACAAAAACACTTTCCATAGAACTGCAAACTCTTCATATAGCAGACTCAAGTCTGTGAATAATCATCTTATTCTCACAGCTTTTTTCTACCCTCCAAAAGTAGTCCTAGTGGTTTCTTCTCTCTGACTGTAATGTCAGAGATGAGTATATCATCAGCTCCTTGCTGCTGGATGTTGAGTTGTCTGGGAAGGGGGCCAGCTCTGACAGGACAACTGTGCAGCTGTGAGAAGTACTGTCCAGGGATCTCACTTTTTATTCTCTCAGGATGTACTTTTGAGCAGAGGTCTTGCCATTGGTCTCTGCTCGAGTTGTGTTACAGGTATCCTGTGTCTAGTCCTATACTGCTTTGACTCTGTCTGGCTGACTTGGCTACCTGTATTTATCTTGGACCTGTTTCATTGTCAGGGCTGGTGTGGCAGACCCAGGTCCCCCTGTCATGCCTGTCACTATCCTAGCCCCACACTGGTCTCCTCCTTCAGATGTTGTGGACTTGTGGCCTTCTCAGGGGGTTGCTGCCTCTACCACCTTGTGATGTTGACCCTGGTTCACTTTCCCTTGAAGAACAGCCTGCCCTCACTGCTTCCTGGCACATGTGTAGAAAACTGTCAATGAGAGCAATTTGGTCTAAAGCAGTGAACATTGTCTAACATTGTCTAGGAGAAGCACGAATGCTTATTAATACATTTTACCCAAGCATGCAAACAAACAAACAAAAAAATAAGAATAAAAAAAATAGCAGAAGTGTGAGATTTTTTATTCTTTTTCTACAGTTCTCTGTTAGCACTTGGCCAGTCAATCCAGAGTATCCTGTATGGTTTTTATTTAATTTCTTATATTTTTCAAAATGTGACATTTTTTGTGGGTTTTTTTGTTTTGTTTTAGTTTTGTTTGTTTTTGTCTCTGAAAAGATAATTTGGTGCCTTGCCATTATATAAAAAAATAGAGTGAAATTTCACTTTGGTTTTCTATTTTTCTCTAAGTACTGTATTTTTCCTTAGTTGAAGCTTTGAGAAGGTAAAGAAGAACCATTATTTATGGAATATGCAAACTGAAATGTCATCCTTCATTTGAATTTAATCTTTGACATTTCCCATGAAAGAGACTGTGCTTGGATATTAGCATAAGTTGGCAGAGGTTTGCAGTAATTAATATGTACAAGAGAAACTGCTAACAATACAAAAAAGGAAATAGCTTGCAAATATTAAACTCAAAAAGGTCTTTGATATAACCATTGATGACAACACCTGCCTATAGACAGGAAAATAGCATAAATACCACTGAAGGGGAGAGTGAGACTAGATTTGTCATAAATTCCTAACTCAGATGCTCTTAAAATATGTGGAAACTGGAATTTTACCTATGTTAAATTGTGAGTCTGCTAATAAAAATTGGTGCCCACAGATATCAAGCCTGAGGGCAAAGGAAACTTAAGCTTTTTGCTAAGGTTATAGCAATTCAATGTATTCCAGAGCTTCTACTGAAGGTTTGTTGAGATGGCGTAGACTGCATGCCCCACAAGTGAATGCAGCATCAGGTTACCAGAAAGCTGAGATACCAGGAAGGGCACTCTGTTGCCGCTATTATCATATGCTACAGTATAACACTTTGCCAGGTAAAATCTGTTGGAGATGGAAGGGAGAGCTACTTGTTCATATATAAATACATGGTGGCTAAACATACTAGAAGTGCTCCTTTCTGCATAACACTGAAATGGATAACGGAGTGTTCTCCAGGTCAGCTTTGCACAGATATCAATGGTTTTAAAGTCTTCTCAAAGTGTTCTCGTGTTTACCTGGCATATATGCATATTCATTTGCACATCTAATGGAAATAAGATATTTCTGTATCTGAGTATCTGAGTTTGCCAGCAGATCACAGGGATAAAGTTCCACTTAGCCACAATGTAATGTGGTCTTCTGTGTCCTCCTGAACTCCAAAATGAGGGGTAAGAATCATGTGAATAAATAAGGGATATGTTATAGGCACCATGTCCACTAAACTTGGAATCTTTCCGTGTTTCTCAGTGGCTCTAGATTTTAATGACTAATTTGTATCTACTTTTGATTTGAGTAACATTGAGAAACTGAGATGGGCACTGGCACTGTGTTGAGAGGAATTACATGTGGCTACTGAGTCTGCCATAGACAAAACAGTGAAATTGTCTGCAGTCCACGTGTCTTCAGCTGAGCAACAAGGAAGTATTAATGCCTACATGGCAACTGATCATCCTTTTCCTTCCACAGTCTCTTTTCACCTAAATCTACTTTGCTTAATTTTGTAGTCCCACCATATTTCTCATGTCTGACTCTTGCCTTCTTCACCAGAGCTGTGTGAGATGAGATGAGATGAGATTTTTCCCATGATTGTGACCCACGTGACATGTACCATGAGAGGGCTGATAATGTAATGACTGGGAAACACACCTAGAAGGTTCTTTTTAATATTCTTTGGATAAAATTACCCATGAAGATAGGCACTAGAGCTATCTCTGAGCAAAACTGATGTCAGTTTTAGATTGGGATTGTAATGATAGTCATGACAACAATTGATTGAATATATCATTAATTTAAAGACAAAGCAATTTTTTTGGCAGCTCCCAAATATTCTGAGAACAGATTCCTTTCTGACCTTCAAAAAGTTATACAGTACTAACAAAACTATTTAAAATCTTTGATAAGTGCTCTTGTTATCAGCACTAATTTAAAATTAATTTCTAAGCCCTTTATCCATTTTGAAATCTGCAATTATTATGCATGTTTTAAGTTGATAAGGAATCTATCCTTCTCTGTTTTAGAATTGTTTTGTACTTGGAAATTTTCTCCAGTGTGCATCTCCTTCCCAATGGCAATAGAAATATAGCTAGCACATTCATGTATGGATTAAGGTTTTACTGATCAGTTTTCCAAGTCAAATGAGAACAAAGTAAACAGCATGTATAGGCTGAGTAGAAAAACTCTTAGGTGCCCTGACCTGTTCTGAAATTACTGACGCCAATGGTGATACTATAAGAAATATTCAGAAGGTCACAATCTATGCTAGGTATGGTTGCAAGGAGGAAATATGAATATTGATGACCTCCTTAAAGAGAAACCTGGTTATTTATGCACTTAGAACTCTTCACAGCTCCACAAAAAAGGTGCACAGACAATCCTGAACTCCAATGCACAATTTCATTAACTGTGATCCCTGCCCATGGCAACAGGGTTGAAATAGATGATCCTTAAAGTCCCTTCCAACTGAAATAATTTTATGATTCTATGATTCATTATGTCTGTAACCATTTGGTTTAAAGCTGAACTTCATTAGGTAAACTGTATGTTGGTATTCACACAAAGGAAAGGGATTTTCAGATTGCACTTATTATTTAACAGGATAATCTTGACACACTGAAAGACTGTTTATTATTGTTCTGCCTTCTTCTATTGTCCCTTCTACTGAAATCACACTCAGATTAGAGACAAAATTCCATCAAATTACTTAGGCTGTCTGTGTCTTTGCAAGCTCCATAATAACACTCTATGGTGCAGGAGTATAAGCATGGGGATATATTCCTGAGTGTCCCTTCTAGGGAAGTAACTGCTCAGGGGCAGAAGAACAACACTTGCTGTAGAAACACATTTTGCATGCTTTACAGGTGGTAAAAACACCTGCTCCTTTTACAGTAATAATTCTCTTCAGAAAAATTCTTTCCTTTTCCCCTTTCTTTGGAGTACAAACCTTACCTTACCTTTGTTTTCCAGTGCTGGATCAGCTAATATAGGATTATGCATATTAAGTAAAACAATGAGAAATGCATGATGGATCACTGCAGAAATAGTTTTATTTTTTAAACGCAAAACCATTTAAAAGTTATTTTGATCTTTGGGTTAGAGATATTTGGAAGTATACACAAGAACCTTCAGCAAAGAAACTGTAAAGGAGTCAGGACTGAGCTGTTTCTGTTTAGTCTGAGCCTCTAGCCTAAACTAGAAACCTCTAACATGGATTGTAAGGAAGTGTATTACTTTCCTGGTAGATATTTGGTTGCTCAAAAAGCATAATATGTGGCAGTCTCAAATTTATGATGGAGTCCTAATGGGAATGACCTTAATTTTCTGAACAGCACTGAAAAATTAAAACTCAGTTGATGGTAGGAGGGTTAGAATAAGGTGATCTTTGTGGTCCTTCCTGACCCAAACAATTCTATGATTCTAAGCACATTGACTTAAGGGTTTAGATTCATGACATGCTTAGAACCTGTGCTGTACTGGCAGTAAACACCTCGCTCAAAGCATGAAAATTGCTATTAAGAGGTTCTAGTAATTCAGTGAAACTCAAGTCATAACTCTGGGAGTCAGCAAAGGCATGTTGGGAAGTGGTGGTGGAGTAATTATGTTTGCTCTTACATGAAACAGCAGGTGCAATCTGAATGTTTTTCTTGGTTGTTGATGTTGCAGTGTTCAAGTGCCTTTACTGATGATCATTTCCATGGCATGTAACTACAGCCATATAGAAGGATTTCACTGATTGAAAATTTTATTAATGTAGTGCCTTAGACCTTCATTGAAAGATCATTATTTGTGTCGTCTGTTCTCCTATTGAAAAGAAAATAAAGAGAATGGTGTAGGTTAAAGGCGTTTGTTTTATGTTTCCTTTCCTGGCTCCAAGATGTAACCAAAGGTTTCTATCACGTGATAAACATTGTGTAACATTCAAAAACGGTTTTATTGCTCTGCTGTCTGTCTTGAATACAGAAAAAAGTTATCACAACCTCCTAAAGTTATTTTGTTTCCTGAAAAATAATTGACCCATAATGCTGTTTCTCCAAGAGAACAATTCAGGATCTACAGTTCAGTTACCAGAGGTTTTCTGTTGCATCAGCTATCGACACTCAGTCAGGAAAAGAAAATACACAAGGATATGCTACCCAAAGAGATGCGCGTGGAAGGTAGTCAGGGGAATGTGATGGAGCAATGTTGATGACAAGGCCTGTTCCTGCTTTTCTTGCTTAGCCACTGGGCAACAGAGGAGCAAGTAGCACAAGTGTTTGTTAAATGAACATGAAAAACAATCATATTAAATGAGCATAAATCCTGCCTGGATGGTGGCTTTTTCATCACAGTTGCCTTGTGTTAGCAGTGCCTCAGCAGGGAGGATGAATGGGCTTGAAAACAGGGGAGTTTTCTGGCCTTTCTCCACCAGTCCAGTGCTGGTGGGATTGAGCAGAGAGTTTGGGTGGAAGTCAGGAAATTTCAGGCTCCTACTCTCTCATACCTCTTGACACACAGTTATTGTGCCCTGTCATTTTTTTTGGTGTTTTTTTTTTTTAATTAGGTTTTCTGTCACTACATCTTTCTAGTACTTTTTATTTTCTTCAGATAATGTTCAGAGACAAGGGTCTGTCTAGAAGTGCTCTCTCTTTGGTTTTGATGCTCTCATAGCTGCAGTGCAAAGGGATTACTTCTAGGGAAATCTCTGGCAAGGGCCAATCATACTAGTAGTAAGAAAACATTCCTGGTGACAAAATAAAGGAGTGCTAGATAGATTGGTGAGATTGGCCAGAATCTCTGTGTTTTGAGAACCTATGAGAACATATGAACAAGAGCCTGTAGAGACACACTAACAGCTTTGGACCTGAGGAGGTCACTCTGTCCTGGCCCACACTTTTTTTGATAAGGCCCAGTAGAAAGTAGCAGACAGAAAGATTGAGAATGTAGCTCTTTTTCTCAAAGTACTGGCCAGAACCAGAATGGATAAATGATAGCTACATTTGGTGTTAGTCAAAGGCTGGGAAACCATATGCTCATAGTTTACATTTGCAGTAAAGACATAGAAATTCCTCATTTTCCATGTATTCTTGAATTTCATAGATGCACAGAATGGTTTATGTTGGAAGGGACCTTAAAGACCATCTACTTCCAACCCCCCTGCCATGGGCAGGGACACCTTCTACTATATTGTTCTCTCTAATGCAGTTAAGCTATCAGGGGTACTGAAGACTTCCCATTATGAGCCATCTTGTAGATTAAATATATACTGACAGATGAAAAGCTTCAAAAGGGAATATCAAGAGTTATCTAACCCAGAAAAGTCCAGTGGTGAACATATTCCTCCTCCAGGACGGGGTGGATGACATGCAACCAGATGAACGAATGTGAAGAAACATCAAGGGTAAGTGGTGAAACTAACCAGCAATTACTTCTCTGATTTCATATAATCACTTGTACTGTGGCTATTCTTTTCAAGTTTGTTTTCAATTTTCTGTTTTGTTTTGTTTTGTTTTTTTTCTCAGAAAAAGCACTGATGCAGAATGGGAAATGTTTTAAGTTTTTTGTGACCAGGAAGCAGCACTCCCATCCATCTGCTGCCACAATGTATAGTCTGTACATAGGGGTTTTTTCCATTTGTGTCCCTGGTCCCACATTACCTTTTTGTCCATTTTTTTTCTTAATTGCCGAATTTGGTACCTTTCAACTTTGCATACATACGGTAGACAAAAGTAGTGCAATGCCTTTGGCTTTTTGCTACATCACTGTGTGTTTGCAAGGATATGCTTAAACAGAATGAGTATATACTTAAACAGAATTTATCAGCTCTTGGCTTTTTTTTTTTTTTAATACCACAAGACACCAAATCCAACTAAAAACCAAAAAGAAGCGAATAGAAAAAACAGCTGAGAGTGGTGAGTTCCAGCAAAGCACAGAGTAGCATGCAACAAACAGCAGGACATAAATAGGATTACTCTTACAGTGAAATGCAATTGCTATTCTGAACTAGATGAATAATTGATCCAATCTAGTTTTGTTTTGGAGAGCAGCTACTGTAAAGTGTTTTAGGGAAAATTGCTGGACCTTACCCTATGGATTTCTTTTGCACATTAGCCTTATGGGTGTTCTCATTAGCTACATTATAATGTCTTTCCGAGTCTCAACAAGTGCACCTTTTTAGTTCGATTTTTGTTCTTTGTTTCTTTGATTGTTTCTGTCTTGTGTCCTGTTGTTCAAAATGTCTACCAAGTTGTAAGAAAAAGTTTATTTTTATCTGCTTTGTAATATACTTGATTTTGTCATGTCCCAGTCATTTAGTGCTTTTACATGCATTCTTTTTCTTTTCTAGATTTAAGCAGTCCCAATTTATTCCAAGCTATTCTCACACATGTCTTTGCCCTCAGTTAGATGAAGTTAGTTGTACCTTCTGTGACCTGTGGCTTAACTTTCCTTTCTTTCTTTTATGAGAAGTGTTGCTATATTTGGAGATTTGGACAGTTACCTTAGATTGCTACTTATCTAACTTTACAGGGCTGTATTTTAAGGATTTTACCCTTTTTTGTTGTTGTTTAGTTGAATGGGATTTTTTTCTTGATTTATTTTCTTTTCATCACTGAACAGAGAGCTTTTCATTTATTTGTCAATAAACCTTCACTGTTTTCCCTCATGGGTTAATTTAGAACACAGAAATATATAGTGGACTTATTATTTCCTGTGTTATTTTTATCTAAAGTAGATTTATTTCTGCAATGTTGTAATCTGCTTTCCAGGATTTATTAGACTGATAAGTGTTTTCTCAAAATGTTTCTCCATATTAAATAAGAATCTCAATGAAAAATTTTATCCAGTCCCTGACCATGTCCTACAACTTCATTCTGTCATTCCCAGAGATTGTTCCAGTAATGTTAGCAGAACTGGAGAACCTCCAGAACACCTCAGCAGCAGCTTGGCCAGGACAAGGGTATCCCCATCATTCCTGTTGCATGTCCTTCTGCTTCCTTGTGCTTTCCCTAGCACTGGGGCACATCTGCATCCTGTGGCTTCCCGTAATGCCTTGTACTTAGGACTCTCACTGCCTAGCAGTGCTCACAGCAGATGTGCCACAGGACCATTTCCTGATTGACTTTGAGGTTATCAGACAGCCAGAATGTTCCAGGGGGCAGTGAGTGAAACAATAGGGATTTCTGCAGGCCAGAAATCCCTTTCGTTGCCCCACCCTTCTTTTTGAAGCTGACAAGAACTGGATGCTCCTCAGCAAGGTGCTGTTGCCCCCAGGGTGCAGCTACTGCTGATCCTTTCTGCTCTCCTCTGTTTGGATTAATGCTGGAGAGACCATGGGAATTGGTGAGGTTTTCTAGTTGAAAACAATCTGCCTTGGTCTTTGCATTAAGTCTTTAATAATTTTTTAAACTTGCTAAATTCTAGACTCTGAGGGGTGACTGAAAAATGTTTGGCAACATGCTGTTTGCTTCTGAGGCAGTGCAGTCTTGACTTCTGCAGCAGCAATGACTGTGAGGAGAGGATGCAATCGTGGTACAGGTTCTCTTCACTGGGACAGGGATTGGTGACTAGAGGCAGATGCTTAACAGAATACCCATTACCAAAAGAAAACTGTCTTTTAGGCTGTATTTCTAGCTAATGAGATATTTTTTCCCTTGTTACTGCAAAGTCGATTTATTTTTCCCAATTAAAGCACAGCATTTTGAATTAAAAGTAGGCTACTCAGGCAGTAGTCTTCCTGTCAAGTACTTAAAATCCTCATTAGTGAGGCTCTTAGGACTTCATTTTTTCTATCTGCACTGCCATTATTTTGCCAGATTTTGTAGCATGGTCAAGAATAGCCCAGGTCCTCTGCTCAGGTCTTTCAAGAATGCTTTGTTCATGAAGCAAGAAATGTTTCACTACTTCTTCTTTGGACATTTATTCCTCTTTTTTGATTTCATTGTAGTTCTTTTAGCTTATTCAGTCTGATTCACCATTTGCCTATGATCTATGTATCCCTCACCTTATCCACATGAAAAGAGATCTTTGTCTAAATGTATTTCAGGTGTTTTTGGCCAAACTGTACCTCTGTGTATATTCTTACCTCATGCAGAGGTGAGCATGGCAAAGCCTTTTGTTTTGTGCAGCTGTCATCTGTCACTGGTGTAATGTATTCTTTTTTAAGGGATGTTGACTTGGGAGTGGGGAAGGGAAAGAATTCTAAATAAGACCTCCAAAGGACTGAATGCAATGTAGCATGGTGATGATTTGGGCTACACAGTAGGAATTTTTGACATATTTTCAGGGGGCATCTGGGAATGTAAGTTATGCAGACTACTGGTTTGGAGGGTACAGGGAGTCACTGTGAGGATGGAGGGCCTTCTTGAGTTTCAGTCCCCAGTGACTGTCAGAATTCACTGAAAGGCAATCTATTAGTTTAACATCATGGACAAACAGAGACTTTGTCAAGGAGCAGGACAAATTAGTTGTTTCTGAGTGTGCAGGTGTGACAAGATGTTGAACTTATAGCCATAATCCAATCACTATCATGGTATATTATGGGTAAATAAATAAATAAACCAGAATCCCCCCACAAATCCAAATCAATATTCTCTTCTTAGGTAGTACATTAACCTCCATAAGGGCTGTTGGCAATTCCCTACAGAATATGAGAGAGGTTGCACCAGAATTATTTTGTCAGCAAACAAAACCTAACTACTGATGTATGGGTTGAGAAAATGACTTTGATTTTCAACACAGTCAATCATCTAATCCTATCATTCCTATTGATGCAACTTTTTCAGCTTCTTTCCTTGCTAAACGTAATTGATAGGCTGGAATGAAGTGGCATATTTACTGACAGTTTAGTAGAAACACAAGGCATTTCTACCAAGAGGATCTATCTTTAGTCACCCTTTGTGGGGAAACCCCTCCCCCTTTCCGTTTATTTATTCAGTCCATGAAAATTTCTGCTTTCTCATTTATTATAAAATGCAGTGTTTGGGAGCAACCAGTTCTTTGAAAGTGTTATTTTTGCTGTTAATGAGTTTCAATACAAAAATATATTTTGATAAGCTTTCTTTCTCCCTTGCATACCTGACACACTTTAGATGGCTTTGTTTAGCTAGCTTTTACTCAAAATAAATGTCTTTGCAGTTTTAATTATCTTACAGATTCTATTTGCATATAGTTTCATAGAAGCCATAAATAAAATAGTTCCTTTGTACAATAATATTTTCACCAGAATATTTTTGACTTAAGCAAAGTAAAGAAAACTATTTGGTAAGAAAAGACTGACAATCAAAATGTAAAAGATGAATTAATAAAACAACTTATTTAGGTGTAAAACAAAAAGATGCAAATTAGCCCAAAGACAAAAGCAAAGCAACAAAGGCGAAAAGGAATCATTCCAGAAAAATTCAGTGCAATGCAGAAATAAGTTAGAATGTAAACTGAGATGAAAAAAAATACTACAATATAGTAACTGAAAATGTCATAAAACCAGATTAGCTGGTCTAAAGTTTGCTTAAGAGCAGTTAATATTAGCAAAGCTTTAGTACAGCTATAGAAGAGAAAATCCAGATGTAGAAATTTCTGCAGTCTGCTGATAAACTGTTCCACAAGCAGCTTTCCAAAAACTACACTTTTAGAGTACTAAAGTATCGGCAAAAATTTGAGAAAAAGAATGAGGAAGGATCAGGTTTTGAGCTATGCTGTTGATAGATAACTGTTCCAAGAAGTTCCTTACCAAGACCCCTAGTGTTTAACGCACTGACAGCTCTGGTGTTCCCCTTGTCCTTACCCAGATACTGCAGTTGGTGAGGACAAAGGAAAACACAGCAGCAGTCACCCCATGGAGCACCAGGGAAGACAGGTGGTCTGGGAGTCCACAGGCAAGCCATAGGAGTCAAGCAGCAGAACAATATGAGGTCAGGTGAGATGATCTTTCCCTGGTACTTAACAGGAAAGTGTGGAATTTGTAACTTGCTGAGTAGAAAGTGGAAAACCATGGTTTATCAGCTTGGTATCCTCTGTTCAATGTCCTACATGTGTGTGAGCAGTTAAACACAATGATGATTGCTTTTCTTTTTTTTTCTTTTTTTTTTTTTTTCATTTTTTACTGGATGCAATATGCTTTCTAATGTTTAGTAGCTGTGGTAACTCAGATGCACAAACAGCCCATTATTTAATAATAAAACTAACAGAAAAATACTGACTACCAACACAAGCTGCAATCCTGCAATATTTCTTTTTTCCTTCCCATTAAAGGCAATGGAAAGTCACTACCTGTGGAAGATCTATTCTTTTCTTTCACTGGTTAGGTAACTAAGAACTGGTTACCTAATCAATTTCATGAAAACAGTGGCATAACATTTAGTCTTTTATGGAAGAGAAATTTAGTCTTTTAAGGACTAGAGAAATACTGGCTGATCAACCTAACTCTGATCCTTGGAAAGATCTGATAAAATAGTTAATTGTATTTGTTAACTCTTGGGGTGTAAACCTTGTGATAAATAAATTTAATCAGCCAATTTAAAAAGTCAATAACAGAAAAAGGCCAGCAGGAATATTTTTAAGATCTGATGGTGAGTTTAATATTATTTCCTTCTTTGTCAAAGCATCTGACTTGCTGAGGAAGAAGGTGAGGCAAGATGTGACTTGTACTGCCTTCATACTGAGTCCAAGAGTACTCTGCAAGGCACTCTTTATAGTAATATAATGAAGTTTTTCTAGACATAATGAGTTAGAAAACAGTTATTCTCTGAGTGATCATCATGCCTTAGTATCAAACTGGAAAGACTTGAGCTGCTTTTAGTGATCTCTCCCAGACTTTGTTTAAACAGATACTGCCACTAGAGATTTCATTCACTGATCAGAATACCCTTAAAAGCCAGTCAAGTGTGCAAAAAAGGCAAACACTCTTTTGTGGTACTTCACTGATGGGGTTAGAAGGAAGAAGGAGTAATAACAGTGATGCTTTGTTTGAGGCTACACAAGATCAGCTGTAGAATGTGCTTCTTTTTGAAGAAATGAAAACACTGCAGAGTCACAAGGAGAGCAGCAGTGAGAACATGCTTGGGCAATGCTGCCTGAAGCACAAAAAGTGTGCAGGGAACAGTGATGATTCCCTAAGTCCTCTGCAGAAAAGGAGAGGAAGAAATGAAAACATTCTGCACAGAATGAATTACATTCCACAGTAGGAGACTCTTTCTAACAGTAGGTATTTTTGACTTGATTTAATTGGGTAGATTACACAAACTGCTTTCTGAAGCAGTCTGATAGTGTGGATTTTGCATAGAAAAAAAAGTAGTTCCTCAAGCTGTCTGTTTCTTTCTCTGCCCATATCTCAGTCTCTTTATCAAATTCTCTTTAGTACAGTAGTTATTGCTGTAAGCCTACCACTTCTTTCAATTTATTTTCAATTAACTTCTGTGCATCATTCACCATATAAAAAGAAAAAGAAGAATGGTACTTCACAATTATTTAAAAGTTAAGCTCTTTTACCTACAAAGAACTGTGAAGTCAAAAGCATTTACAAGAAATGTAGTGTTTTATTTGACAATGTAATTTCAAGGGAGTATTGCATGTGTTGCATACTCTCTAAAATAATTTGGGATTCTTCTTTAGGTAGGTTGTTAACCATATTACTTATGTGGGTACCCTGGTTTCAGCTGGGATAGAGTTAATTTTTCTTCCTAGTAACAGGCATAGCACTGTGTTTGGAATCTAATATGAGAATAACGTTGCTAACGCAGTGATGTTTTGGTTGTTGCTGAGCAGTGGTTACGCTAAGTCAGGGACTTTTCAGCTTCTTCTGCCCTGCCAACAAGGATCCTAGAGGTGCACAAGAAGCTGTGAGGGATCACAGCCAGGACAGCTGATCCCAACTGGCCATAGGGATATTCCATACTGTATGACATAATGATGAACATTCAAACTGGGAGGGCAATTGGCAGGAGCTGATAACTCAATGCTCAGGAATGGACATCAGTCAGCAGATAGAGAGTAATTATATTGTGCATAACTTGGTTTGTATTTTTTCTTTTATCATTATAATTTATTTTTCCTTTCTTTTTTCTGTCCTATTAAACTTCATTTCAACTCATGAGTTTTACGTTTTTTATTTTTTTTTCCCAGTTCTCCCCCTTTAAGTAAGACATCCGTGTGGGGCTTATCTCCCTACCAACTTTGACTAATGCTTTTGTATTATACTTCCTTCAGCCCTGTCAGAACTAGAAGTTCTGGATTAAAATACCAAGATGTTCTTTTCAATATTTGTACCTGAAGAACTGTGTATTCCTGTTGTCTTTTTCAAAGTATCTTTGTATTGTAACACTAATGCTTTAAGCTACATTGTAATATATAAACCACATTATTCACTTCTTATTTGCACTTGCAGATTCTGTGCCCACCTGTGATGTCCATCTCCACTCAAAATTACATTGAGCATAATAGTGGCAGGCCACCATCCCACCTGACAAAAAAGATGTGTGCAGAGACTTGAAATTGAGCAAGTTCTGAATGTCTAGTACTCTTTCAAAGGACACTAACTGGAGGCAATTAAGATAAAAACAAAGCTACATGAAAAGTTAGAGGGGACTGATCTTAAAACAACAGCAATTGTTTCTCATGCTGGAAAAACCATATCCACAGAGATGACACACTATTTAGTGTTCTCAAAATTTACAAAAACTTGTCTGCATTTAAGAAGGAATGTACCTATGAATTACTGTGAAAAATGAAACCTATGATTATTAAAAGTTTAAAAAAAACCCAAAAACTACCCCCGCCCCCCAGAAAAAAACAAAAAACCTGTGTGACTTATTGAAATAAAGAGTTTTTATTCAGTATTCTGTTAACAGTTTTTTTCATCAGGAATTTGACTGTTGTCTCATCTGAAAAGTAATGGTTGTCTACCTATACTGGCAGGATTTTACTCTATACAAACCACTTTAAAGTGAAGCATGAAGTTACAAAAGTCAGTGAAATCCAGAAAAATATGTGTTGTTTACTTAAAGAGGAAGTGAAGAGCTAATTGATATTTTTAAGACAAAAAAGGTAATCTGTTTCACTTGTTCACCCTGCTTACTTTTTAGCTATAGCTGATTAGGGGAAGTTTGGGTTTCTGCTTGATCAGTTGAATCTAGGATAAATGGCAGACTGGTCTCAAGCCAACAGTTTCATTTAGCTTTAAATAACTACTTATGGCCAGGGTCTGCATAGCTCACACTACCTGCCCACTAAGTGAATTTCTATTCATTAAGCATCCTTCTAAAATCAGTGAGGACACTTAACAGGAGAAGGATGATAAAGAAGGACAAAATCTGTCCCTCACTAAATATTGATATTCAACGTTACGGTGCCACTCTAGTTGACCTTCCTCCGATGAAAGGGACAGAAATGCAGAAGTTACCAAAAGACAAGCTAAAGTTTTATCCCAAAGCAAAAGAAAAAGTTTTGTAGGTAAGTGATCTGCTCTTTTGTAAAACTGAAATAATTAAAAACTTGGTTTGCTTTGTGACATGTAAAAAATGAGAGTAATCCTCAAATACAGAAGCAGGGAACATAGCCAAATTATATCTAAAAGGGCTGGTTTGTTGCTACTAGATTAAAACGCAAAGATATCAGCGTTCAGGATCAGGAAGAGAACTAACTATGCATTATTTTTGTATCCAGGTGCACAGAAAAAAGAAAAGGAATCAAAAGGAAAATGGCACTCCAGACTGCCAGTCATTCATATATTTCTATAGCCAGTCTCCTCCTCTTTAATAAGCTGTTTTCCTGTCAGATGTCTCTCCTGTAAGCACAGAAGTTCCTCCCTGTTGTTTTTTCCCAGCACCTATTAGTAGCAGGAGTTGGCTAACTCTAAAAGCAGTTGTTTTATGCCTTAGAAGACTCTAATAGTATTTCCTTTTATCCTTTAAGCCTTGTGTAGAAATTATTATTTTCCTCTTCAGCTGCTGCTTTACCCACCTTAACCCACCTATGCTTTACCCATCTGTGTGCAACTGGAAGCGACAGGATAGTGACTCAGTTGGAAAGAGCGAGTGAGTGAGTGAGTGAGTGAGTGAGTGAGTGAGTGAGTGAGTGAGTGAGTGAGTGAGTGAGTGAGTGAGTGAGTGAAATATACTCGTAGGTCTTGCTCCTCTCACACTCTCTCCCACGAGGAATTGTTGCAGTGACACAAGCACAGGCAAGAAAGAAGACTGTGGTAGAGAAGTTCACAGCCTTCAGTCAGTTGTCACATCCTAGGAGCAAGAAGAACCCTTTGGGGACAGCCTTGCTTATTCCAGGAGCTGAAAGAGAAGGTGACAAAACAGGACTCTGTGAACTGATAAAGAGACACACAACAGGTAAGCTGAGAAAGTGCTTTGTGCTTAGGAAAAGAGATTTTGCCAGTTAGATGCTCTCAACAGTTGGAATAATATTTTGAGGCAAAAGCTTCTAACAAGAGAGACCTAGATTATATAATACTCACTCATCTCTTTCTTTACTCTTTTTTAATATTGATCAAGCAATTTTTCTTTAAACTTCTCCATATCCTTAGATAGCTGATGTTCATTTAATCTGAGCATGCTTTCATTGGGAATGCAAGTCTTTCCTTCTCCAGATATGTGCTTCTGCTCTATGTTGAGATGAGCAGGGATTGTGAAGTGCTATTCAATGCAAATAAAAACACTGGTCTGGACCTTTACTGGATCATCTGCACCTCTCAAACCTTAGATATTGCTTAACTTTCAAATAATGAACTGAGTGCATTCATATTATAGCTGTACTCGGGTATACCCTCACACCTAAATTCACAGTATAATTTGGTGGAACACAAGAGGCATATGGAAAATGTTATTTTGGGTTTCCCCATGTGACTTATGTTTTACTCAAAAAAGCAATGATAGAAACTTTGAAAACTTTTTCCCACTGCCTCTCAATTTCACTTGTGAAGAGCAAAATGAAGCCTTACCTGATAGAAATTTCTATGAATAAAATAGAAAACAGCAATATACTTTTTTTTTTTTGCTGGTGGTGTTTGGGCAATGATTATTGTTCACTCTGAATTCAAAACCAGATGAGATTGTTATAATTGGATTACTTACAGACTTCAGTGTCAATGACTTTCCTTTCACTTTTACTGTAAAAACTTTATCACTATTGGTCTTAGATGTTTTCCAACACATTAGCATATACACCAACATTATTCTCTTATCTAAGTCTTGGCTATGCACTTCCTTTTGTAAACTCAGCACAAGCTTATCGTGGCCAAATTTCTTTTGATTCTGTTGCCGCTTTTCTATGGCCTATTATAACTCACAGCTCATACACAGAGATGCACAATCAGAAATTTTCTATAGCCTGAGGATTCAAAGAAGATCAAAGCTTTAAGATTGTATTTGTGGTTGTTAGTCTGCTGAGAATGCATCTTAAGATATTTAATTTTTGAGAGTGATTACATATCCTGATTGCATATCCCAGTACACAGCCACAGAAAGTCTTTTACTTTTTTATTGACATAGTACAGTGTGATGCAAACCACTGATCAAGAATAGTGTTGGTAATAAATAACCTTGCATTGCAGGTGATTGTTACATAAAGACGTCTCTAAAAAATTAACTGGCCATTTTTATTTGGAGAAAGGAGAACTTGGGCAAAAATTTCTATTTTCTTCTCAAGTGTTACTACCTCTGTAACACATACTGTTTTTATAAGCAGTCTCGAAAATACTGAAATACAGAGATGCATGAGGCAAAAGTATTGAAACAGTTGGTCACTTTGGCTATGTCTCATAAATGTGCAATTTTAATCCTCAAATACACTTTTTTACATTTTTGTCTGCCATGAAGTAAGTTGCTACCACTTGCGCACCTGGAAAAGATGTTGAGACATTTGTTTCTTAATAGTAGGGCACAAGACAGTTGCTAAAACAAACAGATCCTGAAATTATGTGACATTTGGAATAACTTGTTTTGTCTCTGCTTGAAGGGAAATATGAAAAATTGTTAGGCAATCAACATGGTCATTGATCATTTTCAGATGAGTGCCACAGTAGAGTCGTGCTTGTTCTGTCCTTGTGGGTAGCTCACACAGATCAAAAAAGCCAAAAAATGCCTTTAGACTGGAACACCTGTCCATGCCAATGTGATTTTTCAATAGTTCTTCTGGAAGCCCTGTGTGTATCTATAGATACAGATGATGATTTGGTATTTTATGCAGGTTGTTGACAGTGTATTGGATTAGAACATAGGCAATTAACAAGGGTAATGGCTAGAGAGGAGAAAGAAAGAGCTGTTTTTTCTTTTTTCCACAGATATAAATGCGACATTTTTTGCAAGGCACAGTATAAATATGAGGATTTCTCTGCAAAAATACTTACTTTAGATATATTAGTGAAATTCCATTACAGTTACTTTAAATATACCATAAACATACATATGTACTTCGATTGTTTTAATTTTCCTTTTCTTCTGATTCAGATTGAAACTGCTTTTCAACTGTACATCATAGAAGTTAAAAACTTCTCTATCTTATGTCAGAGGCAATGGTTTAGAAGGCTTGTTAAAATTGTAATAGAAAGGAAAATATTTCCTCTCTTGCTTCTACAACAGCTAGGTCTTTAGATCAAACTGCAGGTAATAACTCTGAGTGCAAAAATAATGTAATGTTATACTGACATGACTTGACGCTCTGCAGATGCTATTTGCATGAAATATTTCTGATGTGGCCAGTGCCAAAATACTTACTGAAATAACTGTAAGGTCTTGTAAGACCCAGCTACAGTGTTCCGATCCAATGCTTCCTTTGCAGTTTGTTGGGCTGCCTGGGAACAGGGATGAGTCACAGCCTCAGTGCTCTTGGGGGCTACTCTGTGTACCTTGTTGATATTTCCTGTGAAAGTCTGTATGAAGCAGGTTGTCCCCCTGTGGCTGTATACAGGGGGAGGTTGGAGAGCTGGCTAACATAACATACACTGGACTGGGAAGCGGGAGAGATAGCTTGCCTTTGCTACAGTGAGTTGCTGCATAACCTTCCGTAAGCCACTGCGGTGGGTTAGCCTTGGTGCTCTCTCACTGCCCCACCACAGCAGAGGGAGAACATAGGGTGAAAAAGCTCATGATTCGAGGTGAGGACAGGGAGATCGCTTACCAACTACTGCCTCAGGGCAAATATTTTTACTTGCAGAAAATTAAAATTAGAGTAGGATGGTGAGAAACAAAGACAAAAATTAAAAACATGTCTTCTCTTAATCCCTTTACCAGGTTTAGCTTCACTCCTCTATCTCTTTTCCCTGTGAGCCAGTGTAGGGGGATGGGGTGTTGCTGTCTGTACATAAAATCTCCTCTCTGCCACTGCTTCTCACACCATTCCCCTGTTTCAGAATGTGTTCTTCCCACAGAATACAGTCCTTCAGGAACTGCTAGAGTGTGGGATCTACTCACCTCCACAGGATGAAGAGTGGACATCTGCCCTGTCATGGGGTACCTCCTCCTGCCCTTCTATCTCAGATCTCAGTGTACATGATCCAGTTTTACTTATCTTTTTCTTTTCCTCTCCCCTTCTCTCTTCTGGTGTTTTTGCCCTTTCTTAAATAGCCCAACTGCACGTATTGGACATCTGCACCTGACACAGTCATGTATCTGCTTTTGCTTTGCTTCATTCTTCGTCACCCATTTATGATTCCGTTTTTTCCTAAAATGTACATAAAGAACAGGCTTCCCCAGGCCAGTACTGTTTTATTCTATGTCTGTTGCAATTGAAACTGAAGGGCATTATTTTATTTTTATATTATTATTTTTCTATTATTTATTGAGAGACACAGGTACTTCCATCTTTCTAAATGGAAGTCTTCTAATTTGGGACAGAAGTTGTTGACAGCTATAAACCCTCCTTTCATTAGAAATAATTCAGACCTGGTGATTTTTAAAAACCATGCTGAATGTGCTGCACAATGTTGTTTGTCAGACACATACTTGCAGCTACAATTGTCTTTACCAGACCAAGTGATAATGGTATTTTGGTTCCCTTTTTCCTCAGTTTTAATAACTACCAAAAATGCTACTCATTATAAAATCACATCCAAGTGGGGTTCAATGCCTTGGTCTGCTGCACTCTGGCTGAGCAGCCTACAAGGAACTGCTTGAGGTCATGGGAAATGTCTTTGGGCTTTGGCAGTGCAGGAAGATATTTTTGTGTGAGCATAGTCCTGTTCACTCTCTTGGATTCCTGTGTTCTGCCTGGGAGTAGCACTAGTCTGTGGGCATCAGCTCATGTTACCTGAAATAGAGTGCAGTGAACAGGGGGCAAATTTAAGCCTGAATTATTCAAGCAGCAAAACTAGGTTAGTGCAGAAAATATTAACATATATAATATTATGACCAAGTGTACAACAGTGCTGGGTCATTCTCTAGACACAATACAAGTGTCTGCAACCAACTTGTAGGCACGTAATGTGAGTGTCTGCTGTAGCAAATTCCTAATGAAAATACAATTAGTTTTAAAATCTCGCAACATAAAGGAAGTGTTAGGGACATTGAAATCATGTTTCTACTGGAATCTGAGTCACGGATAGGACAGCTTTTTATCTTGATAGATCCTTAAAACTACAATGATCTGAGACAATAGAAGCACTCAAATACTATGAATTTACTCTGAATTGCTAAAATTCATCCAGAATTTGTAAACTGGTATGCAATGACTTAAGATTTTCTCCCAGTGCGGAGGTAAGGACTTTTCCCAGTAGAGTGGAGGTACACTGAAAACTAATGAACCTCTTCCTCTTGCAATTCTTGGCAGTCCTTTACTGCCTTGAAAATGTGCTAATTGGCACCAAAATGGTGTGTTGGCTCAATGCTGGATGTAAATGACCATTAAGTGCTACAGCTGATGAAAATTAAAATTATGGTGGAGTAAACACCTGCCACTTAAGCATACTTTGAACATTATACATACTAAAATATATTTCACTTTCACCAGAGACTTTCTGGAAGCTGCTGGCTCATAAAAATGCAATAGTCTGATCTTTGCTCTAGCAAGGAAATTTCATTATTCTATAAACAGGCACTCTTGAGAGGAATGCCAGGCCTTTAGGCATGAAATTTCAGATCTTTCTGTTCTCAATGTCAAAACTGTCACTGACATCAAGGAATCCCAGATGTCCTTGTTGAAACTTACTGACTTTGCTACAAATGTCTCTCTGGAGGAATTATTCCTTGTGCTTCTTGTCCAGTGAGTGATCCTCTTGTTCTGTTTATTTCTAGTTTACCATCTTTCACGTATCTCTGGTGAATTTCACACCTCTTTCCATGTGCTTTTTTCTTCTTTATCAATCAGTTACTTATCAGTTTTTCAGGTCTCCTTCTGACAAAACATTCTGCTTCTATTGTAAACAAGACTGACTTTTTGTTATCCTTAGTAATGGCATGGGTATGTGGAATCCTTTCCTATGGGCTCAGGGTATTATTTTATCTCATATGTTTGTCTCATATGTTATTTTATTTCATATGAATGGAGTATCAGATTTGGCAGAAAAGTTGAAAATGCCTATGATAATTAATGTTGAGCTGTAGGTAAGATCCAGTTGGAAGTGAAACGATCTGGACCAGTGCAAAAGAAAATGTAGGGGAAAGTAATAAACTTCACTGAGACACTTGGCAGATCTTTTGACTTTAGGTCTTGATGCATAGGGGGTACAATTGCCACAGAGAACAGATCTGATATAATATTTATATTATTTTATTCAATCATTTTTGAAAGAAACCCAGACAAAAATATTTATTGTCACACAGATATTGTATAAAACAATCATTAGTGTGGCTGACAAGTGCTTTTCAGAAAGTGATATCACTAGCAATTTGCTGACCTCTCTCTCTCTACATAGACAGGATTTTCAGTATCAGTTTTTAGACATTCAACTGAGAAGTATGCTGTTGGTAATCTTCTGCAGCAGCTTCCACAACTCAGCATGTATGCCCAGTATTTTTCACAAGAATTAAACTTATTTCATAAAAGTCTCAGTTGCAGAAAATGAAGGACAACAGTTGTCCCTCTGTCCTTAATCTTGCCAATTTTTATTTGAGCGAATGCCATTGGAGAACCAGGTCTTGAAGAATTAATTTCTAAATGGTTAAATTAAAGGTAAGTCTGAAATTATTTTTGATGGTGTTCTTAATAATGATAAATCTGAATATAACTGGGAAGCTTTATCTAGTCTCTAGAGATGTCTTCTTCAAACATCTGATGTCAAAAATGAAATAAAGTATTTATCTATACACTTCTTGTTAATGTGGGTATTCAGAAGTCTTCTCTGGCACCTTATCTTCCTGGTTTACTTCCAGATGTAAATTCTGACTATAATCCCAGTCTTTGAGCTGGCTTCAATTAAATGAGTTGTGTCATTAGCAGAAGCTGGTGTTGATTAGATTCTCTCTGACTTGCTGAAGTCTGAAGAGACATCTTTACCCCATTATCAAAACTTCTTATTTTCTTTCCCTCTGCAATGGCTGGGTATGTTTCTCAATAAGAAGTTTTCTGTTAAAGTGTTTGGTATCTAAGTAAAAATCTGATAGGTATTTATACAAATGAGTTTACTTCATGTCGTGTTGAGGTAGTGGGGTTTTTTTTGTTTGTTGGCTTTTTGTTTGATTAGGGGTTTATGGGAGTTTTTGTTTGGGGTTTGATAGTTGTGGTGGTAGGTTTTTGGTGGTTTTGTTTTGTTTTTTTGTTTAAGAACAGTTCCCTTCTTGGGAAAAAAAAAAAGAGAGAGAGAGATGTCATTAAGACAATTAAAATAACGGATACTGGTACTTAATGATGATCCCAAGTAAAAGTCACTATCATGGCTGGACAAAGATGGCAGACTGTACAAGATGATCTTAAATGTATTTTTTTCAGTAGCCTCTGTTCTCCTGTGTCAAAGCTTCTCCTCCCAGTGATCATAAGCTTGCAGCCTTTTATTTTTTGTTACTTTATGATGCTCCAGCTGCACTATGTGTTCTGCTTAACAGCATAGGGTGCTATTTCCTATTGAACACTGGTCAAGCTGAGTGCTTGACCATGCAAAACAAAAACCTGTGATAAAGGCTTGATGGCAAGAGATGTGCTAAAAAGGAATCAGCTAGAGGGAAGAAAAAAGTGTGTAGAAAGTTGTGCTACTTGAGGATGACAGTGAGGTTTCTGACTCATCAGTTTGTTTGTGATTTTGGACAGGACAGTGTTGGGCACTGCCATATCCCAGGAGAACTGTACTCCTGTCTCCAGAGTAAGATATTATTAATTTTGCAAAAAGGGTGAAGGAGCATGCTCCTTTCATTGTCTTTGCATTTCAAACAAACAACTAGTGTAGGCTTTCCTTTTTTGAAACATTCTTCAGCTCTTTGAATAAACTTGGAAATTATGAATTATCAAACATCTACATCTATATAAGCCTTCTCCATCAATAGATACAAGTATTTCTGCCTGCATGCAAAACACTAGAAGTGTTTTTAAATAAAAATTAATATCTTATTAATTTTCATAACCATATAATCTTCTGTATATACATGCTGCTAAAATACCATGATTTTGGTTGCCAATATTCCGTAGAAAGCCGGGAAGTTTTTTAAATAAGCATCCACTGTTGTATTGCTAACCCATAGTACATCTCTGTCTGAGGAGCTTAGGAGAAAGTAGGAGTGAAAGAGACTGCTACATAGTCTAATTTGCTGCATTCATACACAGGTATTTCTGTAATCCCTTTAAAAATATGATCAAGCTCCACCTTTGAACTGGCTAGAAATAGTGGTAACAGCAACCTCGGGGATGCTTTCAACTTTTGACTCCATTTTGAGTTACAAGTCTTTTTCTTATTTTCGATATAAATGTATTCACAGTCAATTTATCCAATCCTTTCTCCCTCTCCTCTTGTGTTTTGAACAAAACAGTACTCTGAGTTGTTCAATGATAATGTTAATTTCCTGTAACCTTTCCATGTTACAGCTAGTAGTGTAGGTGCAAGGACAACTTTGCCTTCTGCAAGGAAGATCTGTTAATGAATCAGTTTTTAAAGTTCCTGAGTACTTTCAAGAAGCATAAAAAATTGCTTAATGTCAAGGAAAACATTCTCAGTGTTATAGTTATGCTATCAGAGTTGCAATTGTCTACTGTCATGTTACACTTCAGTTGTATCTATGCTCATGAGTAGTGTGACCTGCTAGAAGCTGACAAGGTTAGTTCTATGGTACTGGTGTTGGCACTCTGGCACCTTTTGGAGGTGTGCATGGAGCTTTTTCAAGGAAGTGCTAGTCTGATTCTCTGACCTGAATGCCCATTAGTGGTTGGAGCGCATTAGGCAAGTTTGTGGAAAGCATTTAACTTCACAGTGTCATCCAGAAGGGATACAGCTTTTATGGTCTGAGCCTGCTCTATTGCATGAACCAATGTATGTGAAGGTAATTGGGAAATTCTCTTCAAAAGCATACTCCCCACCTGGCCTACAATGCTATTGTATCTATGTACTCATTCATTCTTACTCTGGAGGACTGACAGGGATGTTTCAAGACTGGAACTACTCTACTGCATGCCTGAGATCACGGCTCTGTATTTCTGCAATTGAAACCCCCATGTATATAAGGTTTAAATGTAATAAATAAGGGGACTTGTCAGTATTTCTTTCAGCATAGCACAGAAACTGAAATTGTGTCCTGCTGGTTGCTCCTTCAGCCTTGAGTCTGTATTTGGTATTTTTAATGGGATTATTGATAACTTTGTCTCTCTGTGGACTTTTCGTTTTTCATTTTGTTTTGTGTTGGGGGTGGGAGGGGGGCTATGGGATTTTTTTTTTTCACCCCCTCAGGGTGTGTTGTGACCTACTGAGTTTATAATTAGAGGCAAACCAAAATAGCACCACCAGAGAGTGCAGCAATGATCTCATTAAAAAGTTAACATTTGCCAATATAGAAAAACTGATGTTGAAAATGCCTTCAGGTGGAAATACTTAACAAGTCCAGATCACTATAATGATCAGTTACATACCTCTTAAGGCTGCATTTCTTTGAGAATCCATCAGTTTACTGTAGAAATACTGAATGAAGATGTCATTTGTTTTCTGATATGTTATTTAGAAATGGACTGAGATGCCATTATCTGCCATGAAAACAGAAAAACAAAGGCTTATAAATCCTGACTCTTTCTGATACCACAATTAGTATTGCTACAGTCAACCATCTACTAAGATGACGTTATGTGCCACAGAAACAGCAAAATGAAGGTCTGAAATTGTCCTGAAGTCCTGAAATTGTCTTCATACCACAATTAGTACTGCTGTAGATTAACCATCTAAATACTTATTTTATGTTTTTTATTCAACATCCTGTTTTGGATAATTGAGAAAAAATCAGCTAAAGCAGGGACAAATTACCACCTGGCAAGTGAGAAGGTTTAATGAAGGCTTGTTTTATTTCACGTAAATGCAAAAAAGGAAAGAGTTCTTCTTGGCTTCATATTGGTCTGCAGATTACAAGGCACCTGAAAGCTTTCAGTTGAGAATTATAAACTGTAATATCCAGCCTCCTCAGTAGTTGGTTCATGGGATTGATCTTAGCTACCAGTTTGTGAGAAGAATGGTTGATGAAATAACTTTAAAACCAACTCAGAGTTTCTTATTAGGAGTTTTAATGGAGCAGGGGAGAAGTATTGCAACTGGTCAAGGTTACCATGAAAAGAGAGTGAAATTAGGGCTGGAATTAAAGACCAGGAAAAGGACAGGACCATAGAGGAGGAATGACATTTGATACAGCCTTGGAATAGAAGATCTTTTGAGATAACACAGAAGAACTGGAAGTACCGGAGGAGAGGAGGTATGGGTTGGGGAGCGAATGAATGTGGAATGATATGCACAATCCTGGTGCTCATCTCTTTGATTCTTCATGTAGAGTGGTCTGTGTAGAAAAACAATATGCTGTTGTATGAGTTAAATCCATCAATAAAAAGTTACAGAATCACAGAATGGCTTAGCTTGGAAAGGGACCTTTAAAGGCCACCTCATCCAAACTTGCTGCCATGCACAGGGACACCCTTCACTAGACCAGCTTTCTCCAATGCCCTGTTAAACCTGGCCTTAAACACTTCCAGGGATGGGACATCCACAGCTTCTCTTGTAATCCGTTCCAGTGCTTCACCACCTCATCACAAAAAATATATCCATATATCCAATCTAAATCTACCCTCTTTCAGTTGAAAACTATTGCCCCTTGTCTAGCCTCTACAGGCCTTGGTAAAAGGTCTCTTTTCACCTTTTCTTTAAATCCTCTTTATATATTGAAAGGCAGTAATTTAAGGTCTTCCCAGAAGCTTGTCTAGAAAGGGTGTTTCAGCCCTTTGATCACTTTTGAGGCCCTCCTCTGGACCTGACCCAACAGGTCCATGTCTTTTCTGTGCTGAGGATCCCAGAACCAGACTGTACTGCATGTAGGATCTTGTTGGAGGAAAGTAGAGGGTCAGAATTCCTTCCTTTGACCTGCTGGTCACACTTCTTTTGATGCAGCCCAGGACACAGTTGGCTTCCTGGGCTGTGAGCACATGTTGTCAGCTCATGTCCAGTTTTTCATCCACCATGAACCTCAAGGCCTTCTCTGATCTCAATCCATCCATCTCCCAGGTTGTAGTGATACTGAGAATTGCCTGGACACAGGTGAAGGACCTTACACTTGGTCTAGCGAAAGTGGAATAAAACCATAATGAAAGATTTTATATAGAATTATTATTTCTCAATTTGAATGTATAATTACGTGTCATTTGCTTCCTTATCAGAAAAGAAGGAAATAGATTGCACAAGAATTTAAGGGGAAGATGGATCATCTTAGAAAAGAGAACCTTCTTAAGGTGGATAAAGTGTTTCTCTATAAATGATTCTCTAAAAATACATTTCTGAACTAGATTAAAAGGAAAATAGTTTCTGTAATTAAAAAAAAGTAACTGAAACAAAATTGAAAAGGGGGCAGTATTTAGCACAGGGGATTAGTTTGCAAACATGGGATTTGATTTTGGTAGGAGCAAAGACATTTCAGACCTTGGAGCAGTAGTTTTGCCAGGTGTCCAAATGTGACTTTCTAAGTGATAGAGAATGAAATACTTTCCATAATGTTGTGCTTGCCAAAATCCTCACTTGCATCAGGAAGTTCAGG
>VWZF01006437.1:135446-155031 GCA_013396755.1 Sclerurus mexicanus | reverse complement strand
GGGGGGGGGGGATGGTTTTTCATGTTTGTTTCATTTTTGGTTTTTTGGGGTTTTTTTACTTCTGTACTGATGTTTAGGCATGCAGCTAGAAATAAACAAATAACTTGTAACATTCTTTTTGCTTTCCTCCTTCAGTATGGGCTTTCTTGGTTTTGGGTAGCATCATTGCAGTTTCACAGGAAGATGAAGTTATCCACCAGTAGTTCAAGTCTCTTAATGTCCTCTAGATACCAAGAGTGAGGAAAGATTTTTCTTGTGAGAGAGGACCAAAACCTTCGGTTACCATATCATTGTGCCTGAGTGAATGGAACAAAGCAAGGTGAATTTATAGAAAATAACAAATTTCTGTAACAGAAATGCTGTGAAAGCATCTATCACGCAACAGTAGAAGAAAGTAAGTAAAAAATTCAAGTAAAGCTTTTAGTTTATCCAAAATGGGTTTATTTGTTTTTTTGGGTTTTTTTTGTGTCAAAGAATAACCTCCATTATTCATTTAATAGGAATAACAGAAATTCTGATAGATAGATAGACAGACAGACAGATAGAAATGGTTTTCTTGCTAATTAAGGAAACATTTGGGTATAGTGTATAAATGACTTAAATATATTGGACGATGGTCTTACGAATATGAAAAAATAGTTTTAGATGAGTGAAGAAGTAACATAGTGACATACAGATATGAAATATAGTTCACTTCTTAAATTAATGCAGACTTGAAACTTTCAGAGACTTAGAAGTTCAATGTGGATGAAAGCCAATTGCTACTCCTTTTTTTCTTTTTTCTCAAGTATAGAATCATAATTTAGTCACAATTTGGTTTTGAAATATTTGTTTAAGCTCTTGTAGCACTTTGGCCAATTATTTGAAATTATATGAAGTGTTTGAGTTATTTGAGTTATTTGAAATGTCAGTTATATATAGTACCTATTCAAAATGTCTGAATTTTGGTAGGGTTTTTTTGTTGCTGTGGTTTTATTTTTGCTGTTGTTGTTGTTGTTTTCTTCCTTTTATGCTCACTGTGGGTGACATACAGGGGATTAGGGGTTTTCTGCACTACTTCCATCTTATTTCTATAACAAGCTAACTAACAGCTAGCACCTCCCTGTGGATAAGAGACAAAAGAGGACCCTCTAACATGTTAAGCAGTGGGTTACAAATTCCTTTTGATCAAAGAAACTTCGAGGTGCACACATCATGTGTACAAGGACTCCACTTTAGGAGGAAATTAATCTGTTTCATCTGCTTCCTACAGATTCAAATTGGAGATTTCAGCACTGGGAGCACACAATATAGTAGTTTGGGTAAGAAGCTAAGGATTTTTTAGGAGGGGACGGCTGTAAATATTCACCATCTCCCTTATGTCTGCACCATGGTGGATTTCATTCAGAGATTTCTTAGTAGTAGAGTTTTGCAATAACATGGTCTTAGAGTAGTTGTTTTAGCAGATCAATAGAAACTGGTTCAATTTCCTGTGACTAAACATGTCTGTAGTGGACCAAACTTGCTCTACTGTAAAGGCAAAGGGCTAGTTCTCCCTCTCTCTATTTTTCTCCTCCACAGTCTCCATATCACCCTTACTTGTCTCCTCCTCATAGTGTAGGATCTCCCTGTAAGGCTTGGATCCGGCTCTCAGGGAGCTTCACTCCAAAATATTGGGTCCAGGGACCATGATCTGGGAGACTGGAGTGCACCTGACTCTGCTAGCACTTCTTTCACTTAATTGCTGTTACAGTGAGCCCAAATGAAACTAATTCTCTCTCTGCTAATACTCCTATTAGACCTGGCAAAATGAATGAGCTGGGATCTGTGTATCACATATAGGCGCTTCTCCCCCTTTTTCTGAAGGTATTAAATGTGAAAATTAGTGAAAGTTTAGTGTCTCTGCAAAGCCAACACATGCTGACTTCCAGTATTGCAAACCCTCCAGCTTGGTATCCATTCTGGACAACTCTGTTAGCCCTTGCTCTTAGGTTATTGAAAAGATCCTCTCTTCCTGCTGTGTACATATTTCTTAGATTAAATACCTCTGAAGTAGGCTGCAAGGGCTGATGGGGATGAGAGAAAGGGACATTGAGTGTTTCTTGACATCATTGTGAATGAGTTGTTACTCTCCATCAGAGTTATCATGAGGCCCAGAGGATGTTTGTGACAACTAGCTGCACAGAGAGTATGTGATACAGCAGAGCACCCAAGCACGTGGGCTGGGGCAGTGGGATGGCCCTGTGTGGCAATGCACTGCTTCCAGCACCCCAGAAATCCCCCACTGCTCACAGCAACACTCCGGCCTGCACTGAGTCCTGATGCTACTGTCCAGTCTCACCCAGATTTGCTTCTCTTACAGTGCAATTAGGGAACTGCATTGGTGTAATTGGTGTAATAAAATTAAAGTTGTCTAGCAAACATCAAAAACGTGTATAAACCCAAAGACAGAACTAACACACATGACTGAGCAATGCATATAAACACAATGCCAAACATATAAGATGTTAAATAAACTAGAAATCGATATGGCCTTTTTGCTACTGGGATTTCTTCTCTTGCTATCATTTGTAAGACACTTTAATAACAAAAATAGGTCACACTGTAATATTTTATATGAGAAGGGATAGCATTTCAAAGTCTGACAGTGATCTGAAAAAGAAAGAGTTCCTCACAAGCCCACCCTTCCTTCTTTCCCCCACTGAATCCACTCTAATTTATAGGTATCTGAAATCTTAATGTGCAAGCATAACCTGGAATCTCCAAAAATTTTTACTTTAGAAACTTTGTTTTAAAATTTACAAATCAAAGTCAAGAGAACAATTAAAAATTAGGGGTTTTTACTGTTTACTGCAGAAGTCATAACTGCTGTATCACCTACATATTCTTTCAAAGTCATCAATTTTTCATGAATATATCAAGTAATTGCCAATCTGAGCATGTGTTGGCATACTTGAAAAATGAAGTAAGAGAAGACAAGATCTGTTGAACATGCCATGGCAATAAAAATTTATTTTAGAAGCTTGTATGCATCAGCTTTTCATAAACTGTTTCCATGATGCATCATTGCATTCTATAAATCCACTGTTATCACTGATAACAGTGGATTAAGCAATTTTAATTTCAAAGAGTTGGTGTTAATTTTTTGTCTTCCTCTTATTCTACTCCTGTATCCTTCACAGAAAAAGGTTAAAGGACATTTATTTAGAAATGAATGATGAAGTCACCCAGTCTATCTTGTATGACAACTTCCATAAACAAGTTGTCAGGTGGACAAAAATTTATTCCACTTAATTCTTAAAAGACATTGCTTCATTTTTTTCAAAAATAACTTTATTTTTGTGCTGTTCAGAGTCCTGGAAGCAGCTGAATGTGTCCTGTAATGTGTTACATAATGCATCAAAGAATGGCCAATCTTCACAGGCATTTCTGCTTGTGGGGCAGATTTTGGTCTCATTTATTTTTACCCTAGTGCATTCTGCTTTACTCTGAGTAGTTTTCACTGGCTTAAATTTTGTGCCATGTACCAGAAGTAAACTCTAAAACCTCCACAGAGCCTCATGATATCGTAAGGTGATGCCTTTTTTTCCACAAGGAAGGTTATGTTTACAAAAGGACGTATGTCTTAGCTTTCTATAGAAGTGTCTAAGCCCGATATTAGATATTCAGAAGTTCTCTGTTCAGTTTCACCTTATTCTGCAGGCTCTGAAGCTTTTACCATTCTTCAGCCACCAAACTGCTGTGCAGACAGCATTCAACAGTGTGGATCTCTCCTTTGCTAAAGCACCTTTGGGTGCTGCTTGCATGTCTCTTCAAAAACAACCAGAAAATCAGCTAATGACCTTCTTTTCTCATCAAGCAGCTCAGCATGAACAGTCTTTCTTTTACCCAAGAAGTGATTTTACCCCACATCTGCTACGTTGCATTGCCCCTAAGTTACAATGTACTCCCTGGTGGAACTGTTCTGGTTCACTCCTATGAAGCTGCTCTTTTCAATGCCCATCCTACTGCAGACACTCCATTTGCTGTAGAGTATCTCTGGAATAACTGTTGTGGTAGCAGTTCTGTGTGAGTGCACAAACACAGACTCATTGGGCTTGGACAGGTCTCTGAGATCATTTTGAAAGCTGTGTTTAAATTTTAACTATTCACTGGTTATCCTGCTTGTACTCTGGTTGATCTGTTTACTGCAGAAGTCATAACTGCTGTATCACCTACATATTCTTTCAAAGTCATTAATTTTCATGAATATATCAAGAAATTGCCAATTGATATTCCTTCTGTTTAGATCATGGTTGTTTCAACCTTTCCTTCCTGAAGCTTTATTAGTGATTTATTCCACATAATCTTTGCTGGTTTCCTTCACAGAGTTAACTTAGCAGAGTTATTTAGCAATGAGGTTCTTTGTTACTCTTCTTGTTGTTATTAGACATGTCTGTGAGAAACTGAGAGTGGGGCTTAGTTATGCTGGCTTTGAACAATAAGCAATCAAAATATGCAAATCCCCCAAAAAGTGGGGAGAGACAGCTTGCAAGCAGAGTTTGTTTGTTGGCTGGTGACAGCTTGGGTAGCTTTTGCAGTGGTTTCTCTTAGTTAGATTTGCCATCTGGCATCTCCCTCTGTTTTTCACCCTGTGAGGCCTGTGCACTTGTGTCAGGTGGCACCATCCAATCTTGGCTCTGACTGGATGGGTGACCCATGTGCTCTGACTTACAACAGTGACCCTTTATTTTGTTCCTCAGAGGGCAACTGTGGGTGATTTAGGTGCTTCTGTCATTTCTAACCCACCAGACTGTTATGCTACTACTCCAAAATGTTTCCCCTTTAAATTACTGCTCCTTAAAGGGTCAATGTAAAAACACTGCCATGTCAGATACATGGATGGGACAATCTCCAAGCTGCAATGCTGGAGAACTGAAGTACTTCATAGTCCCTTCACAGACTAGTAATGTCTCAGCAAGCACCATGGTAGACACAGGACAAGTCCACTTACACATCCAGCTCGGTTGAACCAGACATTTATGAAAAGTTTGCATTTTAAATAACAACTCAGAATTGGTTCTTTATTTAGAAATGGAACATCTGATCCCTATAACAGCAATTCATCATGACTGTGTGATGTAGTTGATACACAGGCCCTATAGCAGAAAATGAGGACCTACAGATTGAGGTGTGCATTGGGAAAGTATAGTGCAAATGCTGATCAAAGCTGATATGTTGGAGTTTTTTGTTTGCTTGTTTGTTTTTAAGTAAATGAATTTTATTAAGACTAAGCAAAAGGAAGCCGCTGCTCTTTGTGTGCTAATTCTCAAGTGGTATTGACAAGTAACAGTAAAAGAGAGCTGAATAATAGAGAAACATTTCAAAAAGGCATGGTTTTGTTTCTCAGGAATAATTTGCCTAGAAAAACTGTTCAATCCAGAAATTATTTACTTGTTTCTACTGGTTAGAAGTGGAACTGTGGTGTTAATACATAGTACACTTTATGTGTACTGTGAGTTCCATTCTGTCAATTCAAATCAAGACAGTCTGTATAATAAAGGGATTGAATTGCTTACAGTTAGGTAACTGGGCTAAGTTTGTCTGTTCATTCAAACCTACTTTCACAGCAAGTCCACTAGAATGATAGTTCTTAGAACCATAAAGGTGAGGATAGAGATGAGAATAGCATTTTCACTAGAATGGTAGACATGGGTCTTACTATTATCTACTGGCTTACAAAGAATTGAATACTGAAATGCATGTATATGACTCCTTAGTACCACTTCTTACCCCTTGCACCGTTGAGAGGACTGTCAATAGTTTTCCTGGCTTCGCCCTTGTACTTTCCCTTCTTTTTTCCCCTGAGAAGGCTATGTGAATTGTCTTTCAGTCTATAGCTGCTGCTTCTTAGGCAGCCTCTCCTGAAATCCACCAAGTGTGCTTTTTTGTCTACTGAGTCTCTTAACGGGGCAAAAATTACACCTCAAGAAGACAGCAGATGGCACCCAAAGATTGTTTAGAGTTTAACTTTTGCTTGCTCTAAGGGTGCAGCCGTCCTGTGTTGGGCACCTTGAACGCACAACACAGAAATTGCCCATGCCAAGGAGAATTATTCAAGTATAACCTGAGGAAATGAGCTGATGCAACAAGCAGGAGAAAGGACATAAAACAACAGTGGAACAAAATTGGATGACAAACTAAAAAATGGTCAAAGTACACCAGCTGCTTTTTTGCAGAGCCTATAAATTACTGAACAATGGCTGGAGTGAGTTTAAAAGCACTTGAGTAAAAATAATTACTGTTGCTGTGGTTTCTGAGCATTTGTGAAAGAGTGGATTGCAATTGTATCTATGTCTTTTTCAATAATTCACAGGGTATTACAGTTCAAGACTATTTTATTCAAAAGTGTTTATATTTTTGAACCAAATTCCTGATGGCCAAAGCAGCAGCTATGTTTACAATTGAGAGGCTTAACTGCTGTCAAAGTTCCAGTAAAAGCGCCTGTATTGGAAAACTTTCAATGAGACAATGCTGATTTCTTTCTTTTCTGAAGGAGCATAACTCAAAACTGCTGTGTCCTGTGATTTTGCTATGCTTTCTCAAAAGGCAGAATTTTCTACCTTCAAAAAGTTGTATATATAAACGGAAAAAGTGTTCACTCAGAGGTACATATTTGGAAATTTACCGCCATAAGAATAGTGTGCCTCTGTTTCTTCTGGCAGCTTCATTGAGAGTGGACTTTGGATTGGATAAAGAATCAGTACTACCCTTTACTAATGAAAAAATATGATTTTTTATACCAAGAGGTATGATAATGTAAAAGGTACTATGAAGCTTTGTCTCCCACTCCAAATATGCTAATGGTCCAGGATTTGGATGCAGAATACAACTCTCTAATTCCATATTCCATACTTCAATGAAATTGTCACTGTGTCTACTGAGATCTGCCACATTATCAAGATGACACCAAAATCTACTGCATGTTTGATGTAATCAGTTCTCTGAACTGTGAGCCTAGTGGCAGACACAATTCCTATGCCCCACCCCGCCTTGGATTTTTTATACCATGAACATTGGAAAACTCTAGTCCTGCCAATTTATTATTGTCATTAGGGACAAGACAATAGTATTGGTCTTATATTTTCAAAATAGGACTGTTTTTTATCACTAGTAAACTGCTGTTGTCATAAGTTACTCTTAAGTAGAAACTAGAATTCAAAGTAAAAGTATGATTTCCTGCTGTTTCCCTCCTGACTTCATGTTCGGCTACTTCTGAGCTTAAGTGGCCCTGTTATCTTCACTGCTTCTCTCATACCCTCCTGTATGTGCATTTTGTCAGTTATGTGGAAAAAAAGAATCCTCATTTGCTTATTTTCTTTCTAAATGAAAGATTGTAATAATTATAATACTTGAAAGCTACTATATAGCTCATGTACAGAATTGTAACACAGGAAAGCAGAAGTACACAAAAATGCTGAGGAATTAACAGCTTTCAGCCTGAGGCTATTTTATTAACTAACCTCTGTCAAGCCTTAAATCTTCAGGCCTGGTTATACTAGATATTGTAGATGATAATCATCAAAGGACCAGTTTACATTTTGCCGCCCCTGCTTTTGCAGTGTATGAACAAAAATTTGTTTATTCAGTAATCTTTTGTGGGTTTTCTTGTAGTTAGTTTGGTAGGTTTTACTGTTGAATTTAATCTCAAGGGATCATGTGCTTATCAGTTTCCCAGTAGGCAGAGGTGTAGTCTGTGTAGGATCTGCTATTATTCCATTAAAAACCCTGTGTTTTTTTGTTTGATGTAGTCGAAAGAGACAAAAAAGTCTTACTTTTCTGTAACAACAATTTATAATTCTTCAGAGAGTTAGTAGGTAAAACAAATATACATGCATACCTCACAAGGGCCACATTCCCACACTTTACTAGCATGTTTTATTGCAGCATACCTCAGAGGATGACTTGAGATTTGCACGGGGAGTTAAAAGAGGTCATTTATAGGGAGGCTGTTGCAGCTATTGTAACAATTTTTAAGCAATAAAAGGTGAATAAAATTTCCAGTTACTGTTTTCTTCTACTATTCCCAAAGTCTATGAGACATGCAAAGTGTAAACATAATAGTGTTCTTGGTTTTCATACAGGGAGTCTGAAACACTGAGTTGTATATATATTTTTATATACATATTTGATTAGACACTACAAATAATTATATATTTAATTATGTTATATACATAGATATCTAATATATATTTATTTTTGGTAATTGTATGAGAGAGGAGAAAGGGAATGACTTATTGAAAAAATATTGAACACTAATAATCTCTTTATTAATGAAATGTTAAAAAAAATTTAAAAATGCTGCCTGAGTCCTGGCTCAGTTTTTTTCCTTCTGGAAATATGTGGGACAATTTGTTCTCTGAGCTCTTTGGAAAAAAATCTCTGATTTTGTACACTGGGCATTTGAACTGGGAAGAAATCAAAGCCTTTTCTTCCCACCCCTCAGCTTCTACCACAGTCATGTGGCACAGCTCAATAGCATAGGTAGCGTGAGAGAAACTCCTAACAAGTAAATTTAACTCTGGTTCAAGTGCAGTCTCTACCAACTACCACTAAGTCCTGGGCAGTTTCCCATGTTGCAGACAACTGCCAGAACTCCTCCAGGTGGATGTATATGTGTTGTGATATAAAATTAATCCTGGATCTACAGGAGTTTTCATTGCTGTCTGATGTAGTTTGTGAGGGGACTTAAACTTACTTGGGAAAGGAAACTGAATTCTTGGCCAGTAAGAAGAGAAAAAAATTGTTCTTTCTATAGGAAATAATAGCTATTGGAAATTTTCCACATGTCTAGGCTACTTAGGCACCAGGCTAGGCACTGCAGATATTGCAGCCTTGCAGGGGCTATAATGATTTGCAAATTTAATTGCTCTGTCACTCTATAAGGCTGTTGGAATTACAAGTGCATTCATCTTTCATCAGAAAATACTGTAGCCTGATTTAATGTATTACTATAGAAAAAAAACCAAACCAAATGAAAAAAAAACCCTGCAAACACCCCTCCACAAAGAAAGAAAGAAAGAAAGAAACAAAAACCCAAAATACAACCTAACACATTTTACTTACTGCAGTAGGTTAATTTCTAATAAACTGAATGTTTCTTTCCATGCAGATCAGGTTGCCCTGGAACAAAATCACCAAACAGTTTTTGTTGTAGTGTAGCATGAGATAAATAAATGAAATGTCTGACTAACCAAGAAATCAGTTCCCATAGTAACATTAACTGCTTGACAATCCTTAAATTTAGCATTCTGCCAGATTATAATGATGATTATTATGATCATGATTATGTTTTTAGCAGCACTAAACTATCCTAAGACCAAGATAGGTGCTCCACTGTGCTGATAGTGTAGGAACATGTGAAAAATATATGTAGTTTTTTGTACACATACAATTTTTCTGAATTGAAGAAAAGATAAAATGAGTATGATGAGCAATAGGAAGCCTTCTTAGCTAGCAGCACACACAATGTTATGAGCATTTATCTGAACTGGGTTTTTTTAACTCTCTGTCAAGTCATAATTCCCTGTGCTCTTTCAGCTCCCACTGTGGCTCAAGGGATCTACTTCTAAATTTTGACCATCTTTCTCTTTTATCCGTTTTGCTCCTGAAACTTGGTACCTTTTAAAAGACAAACAAAAATCCAGACACTCATCTTGCAATTATCTCGGAAAGAGGTTTCTTTTCACAGGGTGCTTTCAGGCATCTTTTTGTTCTTGGTAGCTGATGTGCTGCCTGGTAGGCTGTGGCAGGCTTTGGGCTGCACCACAGCTTTACCATCCTAGAAATAAAGCTCTAGTTAACAAAAATTACTTGTAAAAAATGAACAGACAGAAAACCTACAAAACCTTTTTGCACAGGCTCGGTCTGTGATCAGATCAAGCCAGATGTGCTATCAGCTTGGATTCTCTCCTGTTTACAGGGAAAAAGTAATTCAAAGAAAGTTCAGCAGACTTTTGCTAGCTAGTAAATACATATATTGCCATTATTTTTAGTTGACTAGTGATTACTAGAAGGTTTTTTTCTTAATTACTTAACGGTCACAGTTAAAGAAGTCTGTGTTTTAGGATCATCTTTGAATGAAAATCAAAAATTTAAATGCCAAATATAAAGCATGCTAACCTACTATATGAGAATGGATACATATTTAAAACTGTTCAAGAGTCATGAAGGCTCCCTCTAAGGTTTGGTATTTTCCCCTTCTTGGGGCTTTCAAGAAGAAGCTCTAAAGGCAATATAACTTGGAATTTTTTGGTTTTGATTAGCTAGTTGATTTCATTGCCAGTATTGCTGCAATAACTTCATACAGACAGTTTTGAGATTTTTTTTTTTGCATGTACATTTATTTCTGATTATTTCTGATGATCTGACTATATATAAAACACAAAGTAAACTCAGGGATTTTCCTTTAATTTTTCACTGTGGCTGGTCCAGATTTTTACCTCTAGTTTTTCAAACTTATTTCTCTCATCATTAAGATAACCTGTGTTTTTTCATGCCCTTTATGCAATGAAACACTACCATTTTCAATTTTCAACAATACAGTTCTTAAACAAACTTGGCATTCAGTAGCCACCATTTACATTAAATTCACCACAGTTTGAAGTTGTGATGTGACAGCAGTGAGACTCCTCCACTTACAAGTGAACATTAAGCTGTCAGAAAGACCTGTCCAAAAAGTGTTTTACAAGGTGGTCAGGGCACTAGAAGGACATCAAGAAACACCTTATCTGCAGGGTGTTGGTACAGTCAATCACTCTAATATTGTGGTATGTGTACCTAATAGTATTACTGCCTTTTTCCCATTTTTTGCCATGTTCTCTTAGGATTTTTATTTATGAGCAACTCAGTTATGTCTGATACTTAGAAGTAATAGCCAATAAATAAATCACTGCATTAGTGTCAAATTAGGACTTGAGATTTTGCTTCCTTGTATACAGTGTATTCTCCATAAACCTTCAGCACTCTCTATGGTGCTCCATGGAGTGCTATAGGAAGTGGATGTTGGTACACAGTTGCACTGTATCACCTAAACACCATAACTAAAGAAGATAAAGTCTCATTGCCCTCATTCTTTGCTACACTGCTGGAAAGCAACATCTGGGAAATAGGTTTAGCCTCCTCAGTTCTCCGTTTTGTAAAGTAAAGTAGCATGGAACTACTGGTACTAGTCCATAGTAACAAAAAGTAATGGGAGACAAGCTGTGCAGGTCATTGCTATGTGTCCCTAGAAAACATTAAAAATCCTCTTTCTCTTCAAGACCAGAATTGTAACAAACACAGAAGGTGGCTGTATGGCTTTTTAGCTTTAGGCTGGCGAGGACTGCTGCTATGTGTTCAATTAATCTTCAGGTCCAGACTTCTGGCTACATCAAGTCCATTGTTTCACATTCCCTGAAAAGAGGAGTTTGTATGCTGGAAAGTTTGGTCCATTAAGTCTCATTTGTAGTTAAGGCAAAATCCTTCAGCACTCGTGTTGAGCACAACCTTGTGTGCGTGTGCATGGCCTCACAACAGTCCGGGGGGAAAAAGAAAAAAACAAAAGGATTAGTGTGAAGCATGTTTCACTAGTATGCTGTTGAAAGTTCCTCTAGGTGGTTGTGTTTTCATGATTTAGGTGTTAGAACAGTTAAAAACTGGTCAAGTCTCACTTAGATGGTCACTTCAGAAATGCAGTGGATTAAAAAACTATTTTCCTTGGATTGTTTGCTGCAGTCTCTTTGCTAGCACTTACAAGAAATAGATGGAAAGGATCTTTCCAGTGTTCATCATTACCCTTAGGAAAATGAGAACCATATCAACATTACCAAGTTGCTGAACTCTCCCTGAGGAGGAGAGAGAGCATGATTCCCATGGGTTCTGGATTAGGAATTGAACCCTCACTTTGGCTAATAAGATTTTATACCATTGCAGCAATTTAGTCAGTAGGCATTTGTCTCTGGTTATCATTCTACTTTGATGGAAGCATAAGGAAAGGCTGAAAGATTTTTCCCAGCTCTTATTTGGATATCGATTTTGATAAATTTGTTGATTGTTGTCAGGTCTGCAACTTTGATTTTCTCTCTGCATGTAATAACCACAATCATACAAACAAGAAAATTAAATTTATTTTGCTGGGACTAGGAATGTCCTAGCAATCCTTAATAATTTGCATATTTTCAGTATTTTCCATCTGAAATATTTGAGGGAGCTTTCCTGTTTGTGGGAAACATCAACATTTTGTGATCTGATTTGGAGCAGACATTACTTTGAAAATGTCTGTAAAAGAGGGTGATTTCCTGCTAGCTTAGCTGAACTCATCATAGAATCATAAAATGGTTTGGGTTGAAAGGCTCCTTACAGAACACCTAGTTTCAACCTCCCTGCCAAGGGCAGGGAGACCTTTCATGAGACCAGTTTGCTCAAAACCCCATCCAAGCCAGTCTTAAAAAATTCCAGGGATGGGACAGCCACAGCTTCTCTGGGCAACCTGTTGCATTGCCTCATCACCCTCACAGCAAAGAAATTCTTCCTAATTCCAAATCTTCACCCTGATGTTTTTGTCTCCATTCTTTAAACTTGTTTGAATTAGATGCAGTTGATTGTCAGGCCAGATTTGGAACAAAAATATATGTGATAGGTAAATAGATCCTTGCTCACAATATTCAGATACTGCTCTTTGTGTTTGATGCAATAAGAGAATTTTCCTGTTTTAAAAACCAACCAAGCAGAAAACCTAAATAGAGAGTCCCTAAATAAATCCTTTTTCTATAGCTCCTAGAAATAAATACCTGCCCTGTGAATTTATTCCTCCCCCAATTAATTTTTCTACAGGTATTGCTGATTTTAGGAACTTTCTAAACATGGACAAAGAGTCAGAAAGCAGAAATTGTTTATTCTGCACAGGGTGCAAGGTGGAAGTTTTTCACAAATCAGATGCACCAAGGAGTAAAAATCAAAAGAATTTACAGATTGAAATCTACATAAACTCAGTCATCTAATACATAGTTACCATTTACCTATTGCATAATTGCTTAGTTTGCACAACCTTGGGTAATACTTGTCACTATGTCTGTGTGGGCCGCTTCAGGGGCCAAGAAGTACACAAAATACAAAAGCTTTCCACATTGAGCAACATCTGCTCTAACACACCTGATTACACCTTTTTACATTCAAAAGAGGGGTTAAAGGTGAGAATGATACTATTGGGTTCCATCTGCAACAGAGATCAAAGGAAGGGACAGGGACAGTGAATTCTACTTAAAGACTCAGAGATTAAAGATGCAGAGAATTCTACTTAAAATACAGAGAATTCTGATTGAAGATATCACATGCATCACTTATTCATTGTTGCTACTCGCTTCACTTTTCAACATGCAGTGGCTCTGTCTTAAGTACCTGCTCAGATCACTTGGTGGCAATGACATTATATGAAGTTTGTGTTTTATATTAAGTTGCAAAGCGATGGGAAAGTATCATATGACTATTGCCATAGGGAGCTCTGCCTGCCTCAGTCTTCTTAAAAAAATGCATAGATCTAAGACAAGAGCACAACAGATACTCTCTGTGATGTTCAAAATGATCACAGAGTTTTCTTGGGCTTTCCTTCTAATTTTGTGTGCAGAGGGCCTGTGGCTAGATGAGTTTCTTCCACAACAGCGGTAAAGGATCAAGCACTTAGCTCTTATGCAGAAAAGCTGCAACTGCTAATTGTTTTAATATGGAATTCCTTTCATAAGATATGAAGATATATTGGTATTTTAGTTTCCACTTTGGTTGCAGACTGATGCAGGAGAATAATTAATTAAAATACTCTACTTACTGAAAAGATAGAATCATAGAATGGTTTTGTTTGGAAGAGACCTTCAAGATCATCTAGTTTCGACCCTCCTGCCATGAACAGGGACACCTTTCACTAGACCAGAGTGCTCAAAGCTTCATCCAACCTGGCCTTAAACACTTCCAGGGATGGGGCATCTGCAACTTCTTTGGGCAACCTGATCCAGTGCCTTGCCACCCTCCCACTAAAGATTTTCTCCCTAAAATCTAATCTAAACCTACTCTCAGTTTGAAATTATTCCCTCTTTTCCTGTTAGTATATGCTCTTGTAAAAGGTCCCTTTCCATCTTTCTTGTAGGCTCCCTTCAGGTACTGAAAGACGGCTTTGGTAAAAAAATAAAAGAAGAAAAAAGGAAGGGAGGAATTATGCTCTAAAAGCAACAGTGCCTCCTGCTCAGTACAAAGGAAATATTTTCAAGGCAGCAAAAATGTCACTCAAGGGTGTAGGAAACTAATGAAGAAAAGTTTCTGCAGAGAGATTCAATTCTTGCTTTAAACTGCCCAAGTGAGACATCAGTGTATAAAAATCCCAACTGTGAACAAAATAAATGCTTTGCAGCTAAGCAAATTTTTAACGTGCATAGGAGGATAATAATATGATAGTTACTCTGCATTGTTATACTGCCAGTGACTGTTGGATCAAAGACAATGAAAAAATCTGATCATGTGTATCACGTTGTGATAAGAATTTATTTATTATCATACACTTCCGTGTGCCAACATGTTCATGGATTATGTACCTTCCGGGAGAGTCATAAGAGGTCTGGAACACTGGTGCATATTCAGGATTTGGTTTTGAATTACTGAATAAATGGTTGCCCAGGGTGTTAATCAGCATTAGGAACTTTCTAAAACAATTGTCACCTAGGCAATGCCCTAGCAAACTGGATTTAGAGGTCAAGAATATCTGGTGAAAGGAATTTTAATCTTTTATTCCATGCTGGTACAGAACAGCTGTGAGAGAATGCATAGCACATGTCTGTTTCTTTTCATCTTCTGTGGTTATGGTCAGGAAAACTTCTACAGGGACAATTCTGCAATGTGGGAAGAATGAACTGACCTCTTCTAGAAATGCAACCCATGAGGACCTCAAAGAGAAGCATTTTTCTCTCTGCTTCTCATGTGCTTCACCTGTGAGCTTTGCCTCACTTCAGAAAAATGTCTTTTAGGACTCATAGAGAGGGATGTGCCTCTGGAGCAGCTATGTCTTTGAAAATCTACAATGAAAACAAATTAGAGCCTCACATGGACAGTTTGAAACAAGTTTTGATATGTCACATGATAAATAAAAGTAACTAAACTATTAATTCATAGATGTGTGTGCTTTTCACATGTAAGGTTCACACAACAGTTCTGGATGGAGAAGATATGTAGCAAGGTTGCTGCAACGAAGTTCTCCTCTTTGGGCAGTTGCTAGTGAGTTGGTGGTATAAAGGGACACTTGTGCCTTTAGTACCCCCCTGTCATCTTGATATAAGGAAATTTTCTTTCATATTTGGTAAATTAGGACAGTGTGGGATGGTCCACTTCAGACTTGTCTGGCATCTTCATGCTGAAGGCTGATTTCAGATGTCTTAATTTAGTTTTCTTTGTTGTTTTAACGCTTTTCTGAAGAAGTAAGATTTCAACAGCAAATAGAGAAATTTCTGTATCTAGTATTACTGTCAGAGAGCATGACAAGCCTGAGATCTGAGAGAAGTTTGCCAGTAGTAAGCAGTTTCATTCCCTCAGGAAGGAGGGATCATTCTTGTAAATTGGGACCAAAACTTGTTCTCAGAAATGTTATGAAATTTCCTATGTAGGNTTTTTTTTTTAATCAAGCCCTTACTTAGTACAGGTAGTGATGTCTGACACCTTATTTCCATGTTTTCCACTGCACAAATACATTAAATAAAACATAAAAAACCTACATGACAGTTATCTTAATACTCCCTCATGGGAGTCCATGGGGCTTTGACAGAAAGATTGGATGGCACAGAAAATGGGCAGAGGCAGAAACTGTAGTTCTGGGTATGCCACTACTGAAAGCTGAGTATTCTCTAAATGACATACATGTCAACCCTGGTTTCTTCTTTCAGTGAGACACGTATTTTATCTCTCTCCTCTAGAGGAAAAACGGCAATTCCTAGGTTTCAGTAAATGTGAATTGTGGAATTTGTTATGCTGTTTCCTGCTGTACCCAAAAAATGCAGTAAGCCACTTTGTTTTGACTCAGTGAATATTTTGGCTCTATCTTAAGAAGATGGGGCATTTTTGTTGTTTCCACTGTCTCTTTGTTGCCAAAATGGTCAGTTAACTTTGTTTAACTTCCTCAATAACTGGTCTTAAGAGAAAGGCTGTCTGGAATACTAAAATAGGTGGAGGATTCGTAAAACAATTTGTAAGCTCTCATCCCTTTTTCTGTAGATATGAAAACATGTACTGAAAATACTTGGACTGCAGATGCGAGCATTTGAATATTTATGATTAACAGCACATGCACTGGCAAATAAGTAAACTCATTGTGGATTACCTTATGCTCATTTTTTTTTCAAAGTTGCATANTTGTGATGAGGCAGGGAAAGAAAACAATTAAGTGTTTTTTTAATCAGATAGATTACCTACACTGTATTTAAAGTATTTGTATCTTAAAGCTTTTCTGCAGGACTAGCAGAGAAGAAAGGGTGAACACACAGCTTTGTTTTCTGTGGGTATCAGTCCAGCTCTATTTCCAGAACTAACTACAGTTGAAATACAAAAATCCCATTTGTTACTCTCAATTAGAAACATCAAAAAGAAAGAAATCTATTATTCTGAGACATAGATGCATTTGGCTCAAAGGGTTATTGCCATCAGCAGACAAAAGCTGAAACAGAGCATTGTACTGCACTGCATGTTGTGTTCCAATAGACATGTGAACACAGTGTTGCTCACATCTGCATCACGTGGCATTGGCAAAACACCAGAATCCTGAAACACTGAGTACGGAGAACGGTCTGTCTTTGTGTGCCTGTAAATGGAACATAAAATTGTGTCTCATATGCCATTAAATGAAACTTTCAATTATGTTCCTCCTACAAGAGCAGCTGGTGAAAAAAACCCAAGGCTGGAACAGTACTGCATTTTTTTTTTTAAATAAATCTTAATTAAAAGACAAACAACTATGGATTTGGAGAAGGACTCTTCCCTTCAGTAATGTGTCAGGGAGACAAACCCAAGGTAGGTCAGAAAACACAGGGGTTTTTTGTAGTGACACTGGAGAGGTCAGTGAGGGACAGCAGTATTGACTGTGGTAAGAATGGCATGCATTGTGTAGATGAGGTCCACAGCAGGAAATGAATTATCTAAGCTGGTGGGCCATTATTTACATTGGACCAAAAATATGCCATGAGTTTCTCTAAAACTAGTTCAGAGCAGGATATAAATGCTCAGCTCTCATAGACACAACAAAAAAGAATACAGCTAAAAGGGACTTTAGGATTATCTAGTTCATTCCCAACATCAGGAACTCCTCTTGAAAGTTTCCTAGCAAAAGTCTTTTTTTCTAGAAGATGCTACGTTCTTTGTTACATAATACATTCTTGCTGTTAACCCTCTACACCATTAAAGACATCTAACCCATATGCAATTCAGCATTATTGCTCTTCTCCTACATCTGGAAGACACAGGAAAATATCTATTAATTTTCTCACTGAAGTCCCTAAACTAAATAAACATCCCTATCATCTCTGACTCCCCCAACCACGCTGCAGTTTTTGTTTCCAGTTGTTAGTCTCCTCTGAAAGCTTTCTACTACTATTATAAAGTTTCTAAAGTGTGGATCTTAGACCAGAGTATTCCCATTAGTAAGACTTTTATTCATATGTGTTCCATTGTCTGTTTGACTACTTATAGTCCTATTAGTACCTCAGGTGATGCCATATTGTGAAAGTATGAGTTGTTGAAGCCTCTTCGATCTGTGAGTCATTCCATTTCCAGCTCCTTTCCTACAAAGCTGCTTCACAGATGTTCTTCAGGTTGAACTTCTGCAGTTCATTAATCCCATGGGAAAATAATATTGTGCACAGATTATTGCCTTGACTTGTCAAGATAATTTTACATGCTCTCTTTCTGCTAAGGTGGGTGCAATCTTTTCCACTTTACACCCATACAAACATATTAAATGCACAGTCTACTCATTAATGTGAAAACTCACTTGATATATTTTTATTGATACATTGAGAACTGAGTATGATTTTTCTAATCAATTCTATATTTAGATCATGACAGCTCCCACCTGAACTGTATTTCTGCAATACATTTATGGAAAGGTCATGAGACACTCTCCCTAAAAAGATATAGCATCTAATGGATTTTACCTTCCTTTCCCAAACTTTCTCTTTCCAAAGCTTCCCTTTTCAAACCTTCCTTTCCCTTCCCAGATCTTCCCTTCCTAAACCTTCACTTCCCTAACCTTCCCTTTCCTTCCTAAACCTTCCATCAGAATGCTATAAAGCATTCTAAGACTTTTATAGCCCTTGAGGAGGTTGTCTTGAGAGGGCAATGTGTTTTCCCTTACTTGTAGCTTTCAGGTGAGGGAAACTGGTGTCAGGAATGCCAGAAGGGAATTGGCTAAGAGAATTGACTATATGACATCTAGAGCTCTATTTCATCCCAATTTTCTGTGATAGAAAGAGAGTTGGTTTTTGGCACTCTGCTATCTTTATATAAGCCTGATGAATACAGCCTCCAGAGACTTATCACATAAAACTCAATTATATGTGCTTCAAGAAAGAGCTGGAACAAAGAGATATACTGGGTTGTTGGTGAAAAATGTATTTTGGAAAATGGAAAGAGGTTATTCATGTATACATCTCATTCTTAAGTAAGGATTGATCCCATAATAAAATCTTAGTGGAGTCTCTGCTCTCATATCTTCTTGGTAGTTGTATATTTTATGCTTTACCAATACAAATAACTTGTCAGTTTGCACCAGACTCCCTTAGTGGTTGTCTGCTCTGCTATCATTTTTCTACTTGAAAGTCATCAACAAGTTTCAAGGGCTTGGGCACTGAAGTTTGAAAACAATGCAGTTTAAAGTAGATTGCATGAAGTTGCAGGAGCCATTTGCATGTCCTTGCTTCAGGCTCAGGCACATGTGCACTTGTATCTTTGCAAAGTACTGTTGTGACATAACTGCACCACCATTACGAAAGGAAGAATGAGAGATTTTGAGCCAGGTTTTAAAAACAAGTGCTTAAAGATGCATTGAAAAGAGATTAATAACTGTTTTTCTTTGTGGCGGTCAGGGAAAAGAAATACTATTAAAGGAGTATAGAGGGGATAAACAGTTTTTGTTTTCTATTTTAACTGCATATGACTCTCGCGTTCCGGAAGGGAGGAGAGGACACAGTCCCAGCGATGTTGGGATAGAGCTGAAACTGGTTTATTCAGAACATGGGTTGGGATATAGGGCTCAGGGGCGGAGTTAGGGGTGGAGTTATGGGCGGAGTTAGGGGCGTGACTACGTGGCCAGCTTCTCATTGTGAAGGTGGGTTTGGCCAGGGAAGGGATAGGGTTACAGTGATACAGGGTAGCTGGGTAATCCATCACCAAAACCATACAGACACAGGGGAGATACTATGTAACTAATACAATAAATTGCTATCTAAGCTATAAAACATCTTCGAACACAGGAATTTCTGGATTTTGATGTAGATGTCAGTTCTCTGGTGGTGTTCTCTGGGAAATGGTCACCTTGGCCACTTTCACAGGTGTGTGTTCTCCCACA
>VWZF01006437.1:87817-135360 GCA_013396755.1 Sclerurus mexicanus | reverse complement strand
GTCTCTTTGTTGCCAAAATGGTCAGTTAACTTTGTTTAACTTCCTCAATAACTGGTCTTAAGAGAAAGGCTGTCTGGAATACTAAAATAGGTGGAGGATTCGTAAAACAATTTGTAAGCTCTCATCCCTTTTTCTGTAGATATGAAAACATGTACTGAAAATACTTGGACTGCAGATGCGAGCATTTGAATATTTATGATTAACAGCACATGCACTGGCAAATAAGTAAACTCATTGTGGATTACCTTATGCTCATTTTTTTTTCAAAGTTGCATACTTTTGCCTTTTCTTTTTTTTTTTCCCCTCTTCTTTTGCAAACTCTTCCCAAATACAGAAATGTGTCGAATTCTTGTTGTACCTAAATGTTTCTTTTATGATTTAAGGAATAACATTATCTTATTTTCAATGAATATATTAGTCTTTCACTGCTCTTGTGCAGTGATTTACTCTGTCGTCACACAGGCTTGTTTGACTACTGGGAAGATATCAGGCAGTACACCCCAAAAGTGTCTGATTTCTTTCTTGTTGCTATTGCCAGATATAGGCTGTGTTATGCTTCTAGCTTGACCTGTGACCACAAGGAATGCAACTTGTGGTCCTATAACAAGGCTTTTTATTATGTTAAAACTTACATTCCATGTTAATACTTATCTCACTTACTTATCAATAGACAATATGAAGACTTTCCCAGCTTCCTTCATGTGTGCTTGCAGCTAATGCTTCATATGCCTGAATACAAGGTGACAAGGTGAATGACAGTAGAGTAACAAATAGTGAAATCTGAGACCCATGCTACGTAAATGCAGAAGTAACAGCCATCTGAGAAAACAGAATGCAACATTTAAAAAAAAATGAAATTTTAATTGCAAAATATGCATTCTGCAGCTCAGGGATATTCTAGAAGTTTGGTCTGATGCCATCTGCTTGAAGAAAAGAGCTTTCTGTGTCAAGCAGTTCTGACTTTTTGCTTCTGATCAGAAAAACTCTGATTATGTTGAATGGCAAAGGAATGACAGTGGTGTAGCCCTGTGTTTGTCTATTTGGAAATATTAATTCTTTTAACTACGTTATCAAATTAAATTCCAAAACATTTTAGTTTACTTTTTACCTTAGAAGGATGCCAAAAAATGAACAAAGAGGCAAAAGTGTTTAATTTTTAACACATCACAATGGTTTAGGAGACTGGTTGAAAACAACTACAATTCACATCTTTAAATATTTATCTAGGTTGAGCTCTACAAGTTGGATAATACGTAACCTGTTTACATTTGATTTGATTTTTAGAAGCAGACATCTAGGGTCAAATCCAGTTTTATTCATGAAAGGTACTGACCTTCAACAACTTTGTTTTTCTAGGGAGCTTACTGCAGGTGAAGAAGAGTGGACTGTTCACATACTGGTGTAGACAAGCTCCCTTTTTTGTTGTGCTAAAGCCATATGTTGCACTAGGGACAAGTCACCCAAGTCTTGCGATATGAATGATGTAACTGCGTTGTTTTTGCAACTTACAGACTGTAAACAATAACTTTACTGAAGATGGGATAGGACTGGCTCAGACGCAGAAAGATGCCTGGCTGTACTAATGTAGCTAAAGGGAAAATGGAAATTACAACACTCTTACACTACAATATAAAAACACTTCCACTTTTGTGAATCGAGGAGGAACATGGCAGAGAAGAAAGGAGTCCTTCTGTGTGAAATATCAGGTGATGGGCTGCTGTCAGGGCACATCCAGCACACATCTTGTGTTCTGGCTGTGTGCTGGAGCTGGAGTTTCTCTAAGAGACTTGTCACAGATAAGAGCAATGAGATACCATATGTTAAAAAGCACAGGAATATTGATTTCCGAATAAATGCAATTCTTCACCTTGAGCTTGACTAGGGCATGCCAGAAAACGCAGAAGGAGTAAAAGATAACAGAAAGATAACAAAGTTACCCTTGCTCAGTCAAAGACATATATAGAGGAAGAGAAATTTCACCTCATCAGTTTCTATCTTAATGTCTAGCAAAATTTTTGTAGCTAAATTGCTTCCATGATTTGCAAGCGATAACAACCATTTCCATGCATTGTAAATGGCTGCATTTCTACCTTTGTTATGCAGCTTTATTAACCTGTATTGCAACTGATTTGTTTCTTCCATGGCACCATACAAATAAAGTATCCAGCTGATGCTCCAGCTTTTTACATATTTCTCCCTGCTCATCAGGCTTCACTAAATAAACATTTTCTTTGGCTTTCACATATTTATTTACACATATCTGACTGTAGTAGTGGCACATCTGTGACTAGACAGCAGAAGACATCAAAACTATACAGAAAAGAAAACAGCAAACATACTTTATCAATTTGGTAATGATAATAAGATTCAATTATTTTACCAACAGCTAATAATATAATATATATTGATAATAAATTTCAGTACTTGTTAGTATGTGTATTCAAGCTGGTATTATTAACATACTGAAATTTTTAAATGCATTTGCTGTAATTGTCTATTAAAGACAACCCCACAAAACAAACAACCCCACAAAACTCTCAACTTGTCCTGGTCCAGTGAGTTTTGTTTTCTTTAGAAATTGTGGCCTAGCTATTGTGACTGGAAGACAATGCTTGACTGAAACAGAAACCTTGAAGAGCAGTGAGGTTTAGGGCATTATAACACTAACAGGGTCAGACAGCCTTGGGCTTGCTTCCTTTTGCTGCTCACCTTGAGAACTTAAGTACAAGGAACAATGCTGTGGGACATATCTGAACTGACTGGACAAGCAATTTCTACTTTCTAGGTCAAAGTAATGTGGTGTCAACAATTATGCTTATCCAATTTGTATCTATCATGTTAACAGATCTACAACTCTCATAACTCTCATAAGGAAAAAAAAAAGGATTTAGAAGCATGAATTTAGTCAAATACATATAAATACCTATAACTCAGCCCTGGGGATACTACGGGAACAAAGAATTATTGTTGCTGTTGGCCATCTTGCCTGACTCCAATAAACACATTTTTACAAACCCCTAAAGATTTGTTAATGCATCTCAAATAAGAGACCTCAAAAGAATCATGGATATTTTGTGTTTTCTTTCTTATTAGGGACCAAGCACATGGGAAATGTAAGCAGACTAAATTACTAGAGCAATGTGGGTCTGCCAAAGAGTGGCAACACAAGGGAGCTCAAGATTGCTGCTATACTTTGCTGCTGTGTTGATACATAGGCTACATTGACAGACAAGAGGAGAGGGATTTTTATACCCCGTCTTCTCCTTGTCCATGATATTTTGCAGTCAACAAAATATTATAAGTACTCACAAACACTAACTTTCACCTGGGAGGCCTCCAGGGATCTGTTCAGGGCTAACATACAGGCCCTAACCCACAATCACTTTAACTTCTGCCTCTAAAGGTCTCCAATACCAGAATGCATTGTCCTGTCTTTGCTGAGCAGTTAACACATAATCACAGAATATTCTGAGTTGGAAGGGACCCACAAAGATCATCAAGTCCAACTCTTAAGGGAATGGCCCATACAGCGATAAAACTCCCAACCATGCTCTAACCAACTGAGCTTATACCAGGGTGACTTCAACATGGAAATTAGGTGTTACTACATCAGCCACTTTGAGACAGTGGTCTAGTAGACTTTCATACAGCACACATTGTGCAAATTCTACAGATCTTCAGTTTTCATTAAATATAACCACAGACATTGCTTTCCTAAAAGCACAGCTAGAGGAGGAGGTGGAGGTGATGCTCTGGACTGGTACAGGACAAATATCAGTCTTGGATAGCAGGAATCCCTGTCTCACTGAACCCTGCATGGGATGTATAGTCATGCTCCTTATCTTCTTCTTTCTCAGAGACTCTATTCAATGCTTTGGCAGGAGAGAGATACAGACAGAAAAATATTAGTCTGGGGGAGTTTCCAAAAGATAGGAGATGAATTTCTAATCCCAAGACTGTGATGTAGGAGGTAAGATGCTGTTCCTGTTTCTGGCTGGCTTCTATACTGACATGTGTTCAGGAGAGGTTGCAGGCTCTGAATTGGACAGAGATGTTTACCTCTGCTTACTAATCTGGGGAACAGGACACATATGATGTGTATTTTTTATACTTGTGGTTTATCTATTAGCTAGTCCTTGTTTAAGTCATTTTGAAAACAGGATCTGCACAGGGAGCCTAAATGCCTAAGTCTGGTTCCCTTACCTGAAAGTTATGTTTTTGCAATGCTCAGAACTGTGACACCAGAGTGGCTGCATGGTGTAGTATGCAAAATGTAATAGAGGGTAGAGTAGCTGGTATCACTCTACATGGAGATTTGATTCAGGATCTATTGAAATTAGTATCTTTTACTTACTCTCATAGGCTTTTGATCCTACTGAATATTGATTTTCAGATTAAGAATTTGGCTTACATACTTCAGAAAACAGAGAGCTAAAAAGCAGGATCAAACAAAATTCTGATAAGAATGTTATACAGGGAGTGATATTTCTCCTTGCATCAGTCACAATTTCTTAGGGCAGTTCCTAAGTTCAAGACTTTTGCAAGCTTGCAATGACTTTGGAACAACTGCTTTTGGGGATTTCATACATTTTAAAGGAATGATACTTGAGACTGGATTCTCAGCACCTTCAGAAGCTCAACTCTTTTGAAAGTGGCAAGTATATATATAAAGAATTAAGACAGCCAAATTTTAAAGTAATGTCTGAAGGAAAAAAAAGAAAGCAATTGTTTTAAAAGATACAGAAAAACTAGGTTCTTTAGCAAAGAACTTATGAGGAAGCATACTGATAAATTATGCAAATGAACAAAAGGTATGCATATACATATGATGGGATAAAAAAACCCATGTTATCTAGATCTCATTTCAATTTATGAAGGAGAGATCTAGTAGAATTATTCAGTTCTCTGATGCCTCAGTAGTTTTCAATTACTCTCCCCCAAATTAAAATCAAAGCCTTTGTAAATCATCTGGAAAGTATTGTGGGAAGAAGTTTTGAAGTAGAAAGGTATCTTTTTCACAATACTACATGCTGCAAAAACTGTAACTAAATCTAAAATAGTTTGTTTTGTTTTTTTCTCTTTGGCTTAGCCACGTTGGGGAGTACAATAAAACAAAGGGAGTACAAAACAATGCTCTATATATTAACAGAATTACACAAATAGTGCAGCTGCAAAAGTTCAATTTCTCCAGTTCCCCTGTATTTTTCTTACATTTATATGCCTACAAGATAAGTACAACTATTTTTATGCAGCTTGTAATGCTGCTCCTGTTAGATGAAAGACAATTACAAAGAATTCAAAAGAGAAATTAATATACAAAAAAGATTTGACTTGTCTATCATTAACTGACTATCTCCACTACGGAGGTGCTTCTCTTTTTATAAAATCAGCATTTCTCAACACTGTTTCTCTTTTCCTCTTTTTCAATAATCCTTCTGTACCTTCTCCTTTCATAGAACTGAAATAAATATTTTCAGCTAAAACTACTTCTCAATTTCAGTTCAGTGAGAAAGGGAGTGTGCAATGGAATAGTGCTTAAATCCTAAAATCTGAAGCTTTTCTTTTCTCCTCATGGAAAAGGAAAAAAAAAAAGTTAGACATAAGATTACTTTTGTAAGGTGAAGAAAAAGGTTTAATTGAAATTATTGACCAGCAGTTGATTAAAAAGTGACTCAAGGACCACAGTCCCCTGATCTCCACTGTTGGTTTTTTTCATTGTTGGTTTTTTTTAATTAAACCACTCTGCAATTGCATATTAATTGTGTATAAAACTCAAGCTACCATAGGCACACAGGATGGCAGGAAAAGGAAGAAAAATTACACTGTACTAAAGAGAAGAAACCTTTCTGTGTGTCATACTTGATGAAACTATCACTTCTGATAAAAATGTATTTATGTTTCACTTTAAAATCTAATGGATCCAATTATCCAGCTCGTTGTCATGGGAATAGTTGGCCTCTAAAATTCAGAGCAAAAAAAGCTTTGTAAGTATTTAGTTCCCCAGGTGCTTTGCAGGGGGAGCTTCTCTTTGCCCACTGACTAGTCACCTAGCCATCTAACAGGGATATTCCTGCCACATGCCACCCTCACAACAGGCAAAATAAAAATATGCTGCATTTCATTGAGAAATTTGTTCATATTCAGCTACAATTTTCCTTTGTTTTATTTTTTTACAGTAGGGTCTTGATGGAACAGCGGTAAGATTGTCAGGGATCCTGTGCATCCTATTAGTACTTACATATATAATCTGGAAGTGTACATGCAGAGAAAAAAAATCTCACTGTTAGAGTTAATGGGTTTGAAATGCTTTGATGAAATGACTTGCTTTTTTTCCTCAGTAAATGATTTAGTAAATTTTAGTTCTATGCTCTTGTAACAAAAAGGTCTACTTTAATACTTAAGAAAATTTACATGGTTGGATAAAACCCCGTAATGACTATTTACTGTAAAAAACTCTTTTATTTCAGGGTATTGTACACTTCTATATTTAGAAAATCCAAGTGCATTAAATGGCTGTGCCTTGCTAACACTATTGTGTTAACTTCTTCAAGGAAATCCATTGAATTTTTAGATAGGGCCCCTCCTGAAAGGGAAGAAAAAAATCAATTCTTTCCCAAAATCATATCAATCCAGGTGTGCATTACTTTTATCTTTTATTATAGTTCTTAGTCAGTTTTACAGTCCTAATGTCATGTTTACTAGTCTGTAATGTCATTTATTTTCCCAGGAACTTTTGTACCATAATAGGCCATTTGCCACCTGTCTGACATTGATGTAATCTTAAGTAAGAGGTTATATATTATGCAGTTAGTAATTCAGCTATTTCATCTTGAAATGCATATATAAATATTGGTTGATATTCCCTCTTTTATTTGTTTTCCCCATACCCTCTTTTACTCAAAATCAGTATAGCATAGGTATTCAAACTGTCCATCCAGATATTTCTTTAGGGGGGGCTTGGTGAAAGATGAAAGATTAGGACTCAAGGCTTTGAGGCCTCCCTCACATCTACTACTTGATTATACAGATGCTTTCTCTTTCACTAGCCAAATTCTCAAGTCTCCTGGTTTTAGGGATCCCCAGGACTAAAATCTTACATGTGGTGACCAGCTAAGAACCCAGTTCATGTCTCTGTCTGCCCAGAACTGATCTTAAGTATTTTTTCTACCTCTCTCTCACCATTATGGCCAACTCCACTGGACATTTTTGCAACTTATGTGTTTTATTTCCTTCCCTCATGGCTCTTTTCAAAACAGAGGTGTTGCTACCTGTTTCCACAAATTCACTTATTAAATAATCTTAAGACCTAGAAGGGTCCCGTAGCATATGAGAGACCATGCTATAGATCTGTGAGATAAAATATTAAATTCCACTGATCAGGATCTCTAATTGCCAGAATATATGGTAAGGTTTTTTTCAATTACTCTCACTGTTGAATAGAATAATGAAACAGCCATTGCAAAGCACTGCAGACTAATGGCTGAGAAGTCATTTGGGACTTGGAAATCTGGATTCCAGACCCTGTACTAATGAGTGTTTAAAGTTCATTCTATTAAGACTTTTATTTCAGAAAACCCTCTAGGTTAGTGATTAAAGCATTGAACTAAGAGATGCACATTAAAGCTCATCAAGCAGAGGAAGATATTGATCCTATTTGTTCTGCAGCTTGGGCATGGGCTGAGCAGATGAAACATGGCCCAGATACCACTGAATCTTTTTTCCACCTCCTCTCCATTTTTGCAGGGAGTGGTGATGACTGCTGTGACTCAGGAAACATTTTGGATCTGGGATCTATCTTGGGTACTGTATGGTAGCATCTTACTTTCATGAAGTGCCACTGCCCCTCAGATGACAGTTGTCTGCTGGCTAGATCAGGTTCATGTTGCTTCTCAATTTCACAGCTAAGATGACTAACTCTTCCAGCGTGTATTAGGTAAAGTTTCAAGTTGTAATTGGCAAGTAGAGGTACTGGATTATATTAGTGTCTAGATACAGAAGAACTATTACAGTTCTGAGAAATATCCATTTACAACCACTGCTGACGTGGTGCGCTCTAGTTCATTACAGAGTTTAAGAGATGCGGTGAGGAGTAAGGTGGGTATTCAGTGGTGAGAAGTTTCACTGGTTAACAATTTTGAGTATATAACACTTATGGTCTAGTGTAATAGAATTATTCATTTTATGAAATTATTTTCAAGATATAATAAGGTGAGAGACAATGTAAGCCATGATCAAGAAATCCATCTACTAGGAAATTTTCTGCAAGCAGGATTTTGCAATATGCAAGCTACTGAGAAGCCACTCAAAACAGGCAAATCTTAAAATGAGAAAGGTGATCTAGGATACACAATACTTGCCCACCTTAAGTGAGCATCTTTTCAAATTCATTTCTAAAATTAAGAAAATACAGTTACAAAAATAAGATTGTAAACTAATCCTAATCTGCATTCTCTTCCAATGGTTTCTCTTTTTTGATAATGGTCTTGTATGCTTCCCTGATCCTTTGTCATTTCTGAAATATCAGGTTTATCATTACATCTTCATCCTGGTTTGGCCATACAGTCAGTGCTCAGTTGGTTCACTGGAAAAAAAATTGACTGGAGATGGGCAATTTAGTGGCCAAAACCCACCCCTTAAAAACTTCATTTTTGAGATATTTAGCGAATGCAGTGATTCAGAGAAAATTAAGAAAATGCAAAAGGATGTTAAACAGAAGTTATAAAAATGCTGATAAAAAGAACAATAATTTTACTTAGATTATTATAAAAATTTGATATTTACATCCATGATGAACTGGAAATGGTATTGCAATAAATGTTATTCTTACATGGAGAAGCTGTGAGGAAAATATGCAAGCAGACAATTCATGTTTATACTTTATTATAAACTGTTTATTTAGGGTTAAACACCCATACATCTTAAAATTCATCAGTACTAGTTGGTTTAGTTTTCAGAATTGCTAACCACCTGGTCTAATTGTCAGTTTGGTAAAAAGTATCATCCAAAAGGTTCCAAAAGATCTGTCACACCTCCTCCAAGAGTTTGACATAACTTGCTGGGTGCCTGAGTCATATTCTTCCCAGGTATAGAAGAAATAAATCTGTTCCTTTGACTGCACTCTTCTGTGATAAGTACATTTAGGAAAACTTGAACATTCATAAGCCTCCTGAAGAATAAATTGGGTTAATCTTTTCTCATGCCTTAACACGATAAATGATGTTAGACTGAGCTCATCATTATTAATTATGAGTCCTTTGCTTGGACTTAATGGATAAACTGTGCTTCAGCAAATGACATAAAACTAGGAATCTTAGGAAACTACTGCTTTAATATAGCAATAAATGAACAATTTTTAATCTTCTTTTACAAAGTCACCTGAGGTAGGAATATTACACATCACTGCAGGTAGGTCAGAGAACAGCTTCAGTATACTGTCACAGATAAAATGCATACAAAAGTAATAGGATGAAGAATAACAAGAATAGCTTAGTACTTTGAAGACACTGCAGTAGCCTTCTTCTCTCAAATGCTGTGCTGGACATTCCCTTTCATGAAAGGTGCTTCTGTTCTAAAGGCAGCTAAGAAAATGGATAATCTCCATTGGCCATGCTTAGAAAGCATTTGTGAAAGAAAAAAACTACATTCACTTCTCGTTTCTTTGTTTTTTTGAGTGGCCTTCTCTTGTAAAACACAATGTTATGAGAATAGTCTTTTTTAAATAAAAGGATCTAAAAATAAAATGCAAGAGGAACAAAAGGAACAGCAGCTCTCTTACCAGAAAAGTTAGCAAGTAAATGAAATACTAGAAATGGGATTATTCAAAATTTATAATGAGATACTTTTTTTTTCCTGAAATGTGAACCTTTGCAAATTGCTGTCTTGGTAAGTCTGAGATCTAAATCAGAGAGATTAGAAGGCAGATGGGGTATCAATTTAGATTTATAACTAGTGTTTCAAAAAGAGACTTTGGAAGAGAGATCCAACCTATTATATCATTGTCATCACTGCCAAAACTACTACAGGGCACAGACTGAGACCACAGAAGTTCTGCCCACCCTGTCAGCCTTCTGCATAGTGGAGATGGACAGGAAAGGGGCTCCTACCAGCAGCAAAGCTATGTTGGTCCCTGGTTGCATGTGGACTGATCCAGCCACAGTCATCTGCCTTCTGTCACCCATCATTAAAAGTCAGAGTGAACGCATTCCCTATTTTCCTGCCCTTGTAAGCTCTTGTAAGGGGAATGGATTATCTCTGTATCTATTGCCAAGTCCTGAGAAGTCTCCATATACCAAACTCTCTGATTAGTTCCCTTCAGGGGTAAGATACTTGCCTAAAATTGGAGCCTTGGCACTGCCTGCTCCCCACAGATTACAAAAGGGGAAAGACCTGGTGCTTACAGGTCTTATCTACTCTCTATAGCTGAGCATGAGAAGAAGGACATGTCAGCCTCTCCTCCATCTGCTGAGAACCTAGACTAAGTCTGTAAAAATGAAAAGATCTTTTCACTAGTAGGACTGTTCTTAAAAGAGTTTGCTGATGTACCTTACATCTGCAAGCCAGTTTTTGTTGTTCAGGACTTAGGCCAAAATGGTATTTGTATTTGTATTCTACATTGATAAAATCTGTTCCCAGAATTTATCACTGGCATTTAATTACTGACCTTCTTGCATTTTAAGAGATTTAGTGATGGTAACACATGGAATTTAGACAATTTCTTTTGTATGCATTTTGTATTTCTGGCCAAAACATCACATCTTTTTGTAATTAGCTTTCAATCCCTGTGTCTCAGATATTTTATTTCTTTTTTAACATCTGCTGTCACATCTATTTTGGAATTGCATTACCATTCTTTCCAATTTTCTACCATAGTTCCAGTACTCTTTCACAGTGACTGCTGTCTTGTTTTCATTTTGAGTTCTGCTGCTATGAGTTACTTTCATATTACAAATCAGAGACCAATAGGCAATACTGATCCACTTAAATGGCTTTTATCTGCTTACAAAAAAATTGCTTATGAGCATACTAGTGGGTATATTCATGTAAGTTCACACCTTGCCTCTTAATAAACAGAAGCGACAGTCTTCACTCCAGTGTGAGAACTGTGCAATGACTTTCAGTGCTTTAGCACCCAACTTCCCTGTCTGCTTGTGGCCCTGATGTTACACAAGTACACATGTAGATGTAAACATACTGGCACAGTTTGTGCCTAAGATACAGCAGCAACCTTTCTGCAAATAAAAATCACTACATTTCATTAGAAAATGACACCTGTAATTGCATATCTTTTTGTTAATGCTTCCTGTACTTGATGTAGTTATTATCCTCACCTAGAATCTGTAGTTACATCTGCCACTGTCTTCTAGGACAGTTTGCAAGAGTAAACATTTGGACTACATCTACAAAATATATGTTTATACCTACAAAGAGATACTTTTGCAGAAAGACATGAACAAACATTCACTGGCATATACACATTTGGTCTGTGCAAATTTGGCTTGTGACTGTAGAAATGACAGCATTACACTCAAAAAACAGTTGAACAATGTTACAAGGAGTAAAACAGTGAATAATTTATTTTTCAACAGAGTAATTAGGTAACTTAGGTTCACATCAAAACAGATTTATGAATTCTTTTTTATCTCTGATGAAATCAGAAACTGGCAACATGTAGTAGCATGTCATTACATCAGCAAAAAAAAAAGGAAAAAAAAAGAAAAAAAGTGGTTTAGTCTTGCAATAAAGGGAAAATAGATAAATACATAATTTCACATTATTCTCTCCCTTATTCAGTAATCTTATTGCTAGACTGTCACCCAATACATTGCAAACTTTCAGTCTTCTGGATTTGTCTGGAAGATCCAGTCCCACAGAAGAGCACAGTGTTTTAAGCAGAGACATTCTTTTGCCACGTTTTTGGTATTTTTCTGCATTGGATAGGTAACTATTCATCAGTGTAAGAATGGAAAGGATAGTGTTCACCTTCAAGGCTTGGCTGCCAGACTTCAAGGGCATGAATATACTCTGTGATTTATTTTTTTTTTTACATGAAATTTAACAATCTCAGAAGGAGATAAGCAAAACCTTCTGTTCTAATCCTCTCAGGTACAGAAGGGGACATGAAAGGAGTGTGAAATGGGAGCACTGATTAATAGTTGATTGTTGAGAAATCAGAAATGGGCTTTATTGATTTATTTTTGTGAATAGATATAGCCAAACCTTTTAAAATGTGGTTGTTGTTTTTTTTTCACTAATGCCACACTTCACATATTACAAACAAAGTTGTGAGTATTTGCATCAAAAATAGAGTCTTTTCTCCTTTTCCTGTTATGCAAAACATGTTCATAAAGCACAAATAATAAAAATCTTAGTGAAGTTGAAACAGGAATTGCCAAAGCTGAAGTTACTTTCCAGAGTTAGTAAAGAGTGCATGCAGAAACTTAAGATCATTTTAAACTAGCAGCCATGTAGCAGCTTTACCTCTTGGAATGACAGTCCTATCAGTTACGTAGCATGTGCATGGGAAGGGCAGCAGGACAAAAACTTAACCAATCTGACAAATATATGTAAGCTGAATGACAAGTGAGTATCATGACATTGGCTTGTAGTGAATTCTCCTTTTCCTACATATCTAACAGGAATGCTTGAGATGAAATGCTGATTTTAATACCCGAGACTAACAGTGACTGGAGATTGGGGTATTGTAAAGTGTAAGGAATCCTTGAGTGGCAGAATAAATTTAGAGATTGTGAGACATTTCTAGCAAACACTGTACGAGCCTTAAGACTTCAGGGCTTTTCTGAAAGTAACTTTAGGGTCTGTGGTTCAAATTATTATGTGTTCCCCTGAGCACTCACAATGCTGTTACTGCACTGAAGCAGATGTAGAAGTCTGATCATGAGAGCCTGGAAACTGCCAGCTGGCTCCTATGGCTTCTCCAAAGGGGACAGCACTAGAAGTTGCAGGGGTTTGGTGAATATTTGCACACTGTCCTTCAAGAGTTTAAAGGGCCTCACTGTACCTCCTAAGAGGGTATTCTGCTCCTAGTCTGACTTCTGGCAAGATCTATAAATCTTGTGTGCTCCTATTCTGAACGACCTAATGAATCATCTCAAATTTCATGGGCAGGCAATTGTAAGGGGAGGGACTGGTTGTTCCTTCCCTCAGCTACAATACAACTTGGTTTTTAGGACCTGCTCTCTGAGATGGAGTGCATATGTGAGTTCATGCAGGATGGCAGAAGGGAAAATCACTTTTTCTTCCCTACTGTGTTTATGTGAAGACTAAACACTCAAACACATCTAGCTTACATTTAAGAAGAGAACACAATGGCTGATGGCATTTAAAAGAAAATGCTTATGCTCCTACTCCATTAGGAGAACGTTCTGAATAGAAGAGTCATTGGTTAAAAGGCAGGCTTCCTCACTCCAAACTCCTGACGAGCTCAGGCTCTTCACAGTGGGTTGCTAAACCCTGTAATCCACACGCTTGAACTAGGATCAAGTGTCTAGAAATGAGGCATGTGGAGGTGCAGGCAGACGTTGCCTCTCCAGCTTTCAGAGAATGTGGCTTTCTGAACACTGGAATTCTGTTCTTGAAAAGAATTTTCATTGCCAAGTATTATATGACCATTTGATGACTTGTTGCTTTCAACACTGTCACCTCTATTGCTGTTTCCCGAGACAGTACAGGAAGATCTCTTACCCATGTGCCTTGATCGTTCTGCACTCATGATTACAAAGGGGAAAATGGATTCCTACTATGCCCTGTGGGTGGCTTTCTTCTGCAGAAGATAGGTTTCTGTGGGACAGAAGAATTGGTTTTATGCAGACCAGCCTGAACACTGATAAATTTTCAGTATTAGTGTAATAATTCTGAGAAAGAACTTTCAAGACATACTTTATAACAGTTACAGCAAACCTTTCATATTTAAAGTGAGAAGTTCTTTTCCATTTCAAACTTAGTTTTGATCTTCTGAAAACATAAAGAATCTAAGTGGCTGGTCAGGGTAAAGAAACCAAAGTCCATATACTTCCTACTTTTGCATCAGACTATGCTATTGTAGAACATATTTTGAATGCGTGAAGATGTGGAGAATAATAATTTTTTTAAAAGTAGTTTTTCTGTTGAGAAGTGGTCTGGTTATCCTAACTTCTTAAAGCAGTCTACAGTGTTATATTTATTTTTAAATGTCACTTTTCTAACACAAGAACTACTAATCTCATATACTGGGTTGCAGAGATGTCTTTTACTCACCAGGAAGGAATGAAGTTTAATTATATAAAATGGTTTCCTAATGAGGCAAGAATTTAGGGGTTATGTGAAAAGTCTTAAGCTCTTCCTCCTTATAATTAGTTTTTGTAATTAAAACTGCCTAATATTCTGCTCAAAAACACAGCTAGCTTTTGGTTGAGTAGTATGGAAATATAAGGGATAAAGTAGAGAAGTGAGAATTATACTTCAGAGAACAAAAATTTTACAAAACACCCCAGCACTTTCTGGAATATCTCTTCAAAGAGTTACTAAGTTTCTTAGCTTATCAAGCCAGAGCCAACTTGTAGCACAGGTTGCTTAAATAACTCCCTACTTTGACAAACTCTTCCCTGTCTTCTACCAGCTGACCCATTGGTGGTGTCAGGTAACGTAAGTGTCCTGTTTCCTCTGCAGTGGGGAAGAGTGAGAGTAATGTGAAGGGAAGAGGAGAAAAGAAGACACTGAGCAGGCCTAGCTAGAAAGGAAGGAGTGAGATGGTCTTCCGTCAGTGACTACCCCACTTCTCTTCCCAAACTTGTTTCTTGAATCAGCCATCTCATAAACTAGAAAAACAGCTGCACAAATACTATCAAGTGTATATTGAGTAGTGGGACTGCAAGTAACATAAAACTGAACATCGGCTTTTGTATTTTCCCCGCTTCCATTTGTTCTGCAAGTGCAGGAACTTTCTAGACATATTAGAGAAATGATTTCTGCAAACAGGACCACAACATACAATGACATTTGTGTGCATTATGAACATATCCAAAAAGCTTTAGGTATGATGATGACTGCAACAAACAGACGGACTTCCATGACAAGAGATTTGAATGTGCACTAGAAATTGTAGAGTCTTTCAGGGTATCAGGACTGCAGAAACAAATAAAAAAGCTCCCAGTAAACAAGACAATGAAGCAACCTTACATTTTATGCATGATTCCAACTGGGAGGGCTGGTGACTGGAAGAACCTACAAGGCATTTAAAGACTTGAAAGCAGTAATACACACCAAATACTTGTCAACTGATAAAAGCAAAGTCTATCTCTCATATTTTGCCTAATAAGGGACTCTGCTATTAAGTAATCAAAAATGAATTTTCCAAATACAACAATGCCAGTAACTGTTCTCACACTAAAATGGAAGCACTGATGATAAAGTACCAATGAAAACAAAATTTATTTATTTTTAAAATGTGAACAAATTGAATTTAATTATTTAGAATCAACTGCTACATGAATCAAAAATGACATATTTTATTAATACAGGAACATATTCAATTTGTGCACTATCAATTTTGCAAGGAATGATCTTATATTTAGATGTAAGCACTGTCTCACCGGATTCAATAGGTCAAAGTTCTTCAAATACTTCAAATGTATTCTAAAAAGTTAAAAGTAAATTCTCACACTTGGTAATCCCACACACACTCAAAGTCACTCTGTGCTCTTGTGTAGGCTGAAATAGAAAAAACTGCATGATGTTAGCATTTCAGTAATTATACTGAGTTAAAGTTCTGTTACAAAACTGCACCAGTTTGTGAGAATAATTAAAAATAGTCTGATTCAACATAATGTAAGAGTCACTTGTGGAGCACCTGTATCAGCAGGGCAAAATAGTACTAATGCTGATGCAGTTAGTTAGCTAAGAAATTCTTTGTAGGTGGTAATATCCATTGATGATGATAAAAAACAGAGGCAAAAAAGGAAGTCATGAGGTCTGTGTGACCTCCAAGTACTATAAAAATACCCAGAAAAGATGGAAAAGTGAATTAAGTGAAGAAATACTTCTACCAGGTATTTTGTGGACTGCATTCAGTATTTTCCACATGTATAATAATAATAACATGTTTTTAGCAAAAAGGAAATAGCAAAACCCCATCTCTTAAGGCCCCTTGACTGGAGAAAAGGCATGTGGCAATTCTAGATATTTCTTAAGTTGCACCCCTATGAATGAAGACATCCCCACTTTTGAAAACTTTGGTTGCTGTTTTAGAGCTGTCGTAAATCTAGTGTCCCTACATTTTGTATCCTACATATCTCAGATAATAGACGAAGGTTCCAAACTGGAGTGAACCTGCAACTTCATTGGTGATATTGCCGGAGAAGTGAAAGAATGTGCAGATCAGTCAAACTGTATAAAATCAAAAGCAGAAACAGTAAAGCATGCATCCTCCTGATATGTACCTGTACTATCTGTATGGAGTCATGGTATTTATTCTCCTTTCCCCACCAGAGTAGAATATTATCAAAAGGTCTTTGAAAGGAGCACAGGACAAGCAGGGGTGGGATTCCACTTAGGGTGTATAATTATGTGACATCTGAAGTTGCTGGGCTGAATGTAAGAGACATCTGGTGCGTAAAAGTCCTATTAGATGGCATGAAAAAGGTAGTTTACACATGTACCTTATATGGTCAGTTTCCATGCCCAGTATCTTGGCAGCTGTACTGCAGTCATTTGGTGTGGTCTCATTAAGCGTTTTTATTGCTGCATGGATACCCTTGAATGATCTTATGTTACCTTATACCTGATGGTATTACCTCTGTTTTTATTAATGTGACTCTGCTTTACTGAATGGTGTCTTTCTGTGTATACACATATATAAGCTGTGTACCTAATAGCTTTTTGTTGAACGAGACAAGGTTTTTTCCTTTAATGCTTTCTAAAAAGTGCTAGGTCTTGTGCAAAATATGCTTTGAGAATGGAATTTCCTAGGTGCTTTTTTTTCCCTATTCCCTTTTTTCCTTTTTGTTACTATCTTTTTATATTTTTTCTGACCTTTTCATGGGTGCAGAATTCTCAGTTATTTAACACGAGTCTGGCATTAGTAGAGACAATAGGGTAACTGCAAAAGTAACTTTCAAATACTTTTTATTGTAGCCTGTAGGTGTTGTATCTCCATTGCATGTTGCTATGTGAGCTTTTCAAATGAATAGCCAATAGCTATTACTTTAAATATTTCATAGTGATTTTTTTTACTCTCAAAAATACAATTTTTATGTCTGTTTCATTTTCTGTCCTGTTGTTGGCAGTTTTGCTCACTACTCTACTGCTCAAGAGTATGTATCTTGTTCTTGCAATTAGAGAGTTTAGAAAAAAAAATCTGGTTTTCAAACATCTCCAATGATCATAACTATCATTATGAGATCTGCAGCAACTGTATCTCTCTTACTTTATATTAAGGTGTGTACATGTGTATAGACACACAGTCACTTATGTGTAAAACCAACCTTTTTGGCAAGGCAGAAGCAGGACCTATGATAATCAGTAAGTGCAGCTCCATCCAGTATGCAATGAAAAGGTAGGGAAAAAAGCAAAATTCCCAACCCGAAACAGATAATGTTTCTTCCACAGGCGTTCACTGTTCCCATTTTAGCATGATTTAGCAGTTCTGAGCTGCCATGCTAATTAATTTGTGGTACAACAGAATGTAACAAGTCACTTCACAAGAACAATAGGTTTTGTTTCTGAAAAAAAAAAATACATTCTTTCTTAAAAGACAACTTCAAAATTATTTTACAAAGGAAGATGTTAGAATAAATAACACCTTTCTATTTCATTTCATTAATCAGCATTACAGAGGGGAAGATTTACCTTTTAAGTTCCAAAAATACAAACTCTCAACAATTCTTAGCTTATTCCTTGAAATTGTGATGAGATATCCCAGGTTGCAGAATGGAACTGAAGTAAAACCCTAGCTGATCAGTTTTATAATAAGCTGTGTGATAAGTATGACCTCTTGTGTTAGACGTGGGAATATTCATTTGTTTATTTGCATAATGAAAAAACCAAGCAATTAGATTAAAAATCTAAAAGGTAGTAACAGCACTGTCCTTGCATTTCAACAAATAAACAGGATAGCAGCAGTAGAGGTATTGAAACTGGGACTTGTGACTTCTGCACATGAATCAGAAAAATAAATGCAATGATTTCCTCATATAGAACTAAGTTATCTGATATTTTAGTGAACCAAGACTTTAAAAAGATTTTTTTTCCTTCTTCACAATTTTAATACAAGCTTGCATGATCAGAGTAGATGAAGTTACAGGACAGAGCCTTGGTGACTTCTAAATAAAACAGGGACATTTACAAATTTCTTAAAAAGCTTTCCATGGTAAACCAGGTCATGAGGACTTTATCTTCTGGTAAAGAGAAAGCTTAAAAGAAAGTAACTTTAATCAAACATTAAGCACACAGAGTGAACGGAAGAGGAAAGGTGAAATTTAGGCCTATCTAATCTTTAATTTGTTCATAAAACATGCATTTAGAAAGCATCCTTCAGCATGGCTTTTATTCACAGAGTGAAGCCTGGGTTCCCTGAGATTTTAATTTTCTAAGATCCATGAGATTCATGTGTGTTTGAAAACACAGACAAAACAGGACCAGTAAGATGGAATTATAGTATTGTGCTTTTTCAAACAAACAGTGTAATATCTGAAGCTATGTTAAACAGCCTGTTCACTCTTAAAAACACCTTTTTTGCTTGGTCATAGGTACTCATGGAAACTGAGTGCAAAGGTGAGCATCCAGATACTCTTCAGTGTAATTTCAAAATGAAAGTGTTTTATCATTCGTGCAATGAAGTATGTGGATATTTATTCAAAACTGCGTTGTTAGACAAAATTTGAACTATCACAAGGAATTATGATGTTGTGTTTCACATATACTCCTATTTATGAGTGCTTTTTCAAAAAAGATACGCTGTGTAAACATAGTCATGTTTAAATTTTGGTCAGTCTCTAAATAATCTACTTACTATTTACTACATTAGTGAGGGTAGCTTGATTGTGCAGGTGCTATGTATGCTTGCTTTAAAAGGTACACCTTGATTACGAATTAAGTTACTGAAACTTTCTAATAGAGCATATTTGAAAACTTTGCTAATGGCAGTGCCTCACTCATATTTCTAAACTAAAAGTCATTCAAGGGTTTCAAAGGAACTTGCATGTCATGGGAGATGCAGAAATTATAAAGATGTAGGCTTTTATTCTAGAAAGGCTTGGTGAATTTCATCTTTAACATTATTGAGAAGTTAAAGATGTCAGAAAACCTTCCACGGTATCAAACTTGGCAGCTGATTTTCCAAGCTGCAAAGACAGTGGTGGGGGGGGAAAATAAAACCCCTCACCTAATCTCGCCTAGGTGGCAGGAATGGCACGGCTGTAACAAGGTAAATCACTTACCGTTTTCCTCATTCCTCCCTTAAAAGAAAAATAAAAAAATCTTCCCTCAGACAAATGCAGAAAGGAGACTTTACCTGATGCAGACATGGCTCTGCCAAAGGGAGCTGAAAGAATGGGCTATTCAGTGAGAGCCTGAGAGGGAAAGGAAGGGGGAGAGGCAAAATGGTAGCAGCTGGCAAGGCGCTGCAGGGCTGCACGGGCACGGCGCGGGAGCGGAGCGCGTTCCGCCGGAGCCACCGCGGCGGCGGCTCTGCCTTCTGCGGCGGACGGGAGGAGGCGCAGCCCCCGCGGCAGCGCGTCCCCGGCCCGGCCTTGGCGGGATGTGCCGGGAAGGGCCTCCCGCTCCTTCCAGCCCCCGCGGCGGCGGGCGGGCAGCGAGCCTCTCGCTGTGCTCTGCAGGGCGGCGGCGCTGCTGGACAGCTCCGGAGCGCGGCGCGGCGCCCATGTTCCGGAGGCGGCGCAGATGTAAGCGGGGAGAGCCCGGGGGAGCCGGGGATCGCCGGGGGGAGCGGGGGGAGCCGGNGCAGCAGCAGGAGAGCCAAGACAAGCAGAGACTTCTCCAGCAGCCACAGCAGCAGCAGATCCCATGCCTCCAGTGCAACAACTGTACTTATTATGGGGCCGCTGTGTCAGCAGCGGGGGATAACCTGTCCTCGCTGCTCTGCACTTCTTCGCCTCTCTCGGGCGCCCTCGGGACTCACTCCTCGCTGCTCTCCACTTCCGCCTCCTCCCGGCAGGGCAGCCAGTTGAACGTCAGCGAGCTCACCCCCTCCAGCCATGCCGGCTCGTCCAGGCAGCTCCACCCGTACCTCCAGTACCACCAGTGCCATAGCCTGCAGCAGCAGCAAGCAGCCAGTCCCAGCAGCAGTGTCAGCAGCAGCACCCACCATCACCGCTACCAGCAGCGTCGGGAGAGCAATCCCTTCGCCGATATAGCTATGAGCAGCTGCAGGTACAACGGCGGCATCATGCGGCCGCTCAGCAACCTGAGCTCATCCCGCAGGAACCTGCACGAGCTTGACTCCGAGTCTCAGCCGCTCCAGCCGCCGCTCGTCGGCCCCATAGCCGCTGCTCCGGAGATCGTGGTCTCCAAGCCCGAGCACAACAACTCCAACAACCTGGCGCTCTACAGCTCTGCCGGGCCCGGGCCCGGCCCGGGCGGCACCAACAACGGCGGCGGCAAGTCCAGCAAGAAGAAGAACCAGAACATCGGCTACAAGCTGGGGCACCGCCGGGCGCTCTTTGAGAAGCGCAAGCGCCTCAGCGACTACGCGCTCATCTTCGGCATGTTCGGCATCGTCGTCATGGTCATCGAGACCGAGCTCTCCTGGGGCGCCTACACCAAGGTAGCACCCCGGGCCACAGCCCGTCCAAGAGCCCGGGGAGGGGCGGCCCCGGCCCGCCGTGTCCCCGGCCGGGGGCCGCTGTCCCCTCCCCGCCGGGGTCTCTGAGGGTCGGCCGTGTCTTTCTCTTGCAGGAGTCGCTGTATTCCCTCGCTCTGAAATGCCTTATTAGCCTGTCCACGATTATCCTGCTTGGGCTCATCATCGTGTACCATGCAAGGGAAATCCAGGTAAGGGTTCCTTGTGTGGGTCGAGAAGTGTTGCTGGCTTAGGTGGGGGTGCGAGGCGGGTTGTCCAGAGGTGCACCGGTGGTGGTAAGTACTGGGCATGTCCCGCTGGTTCAGAAAGCAGAAGTGGTCTCTGCATGCCTGCCGAAGTTGGTGAATGGACCTCAGCCCTGGAGACACAGCACGATGCAGTGAGATACAAGCCAGGGAAGCTCTGAAATTCTGCCTGCTAGGGACTGTCACCTGCAGTTATGCGATAGGATCACTTAGCCCTGAGGTTATAACTTGTTTTCTCTGTGCTGTGCCTGCAGTCTCCTGTAGCAGATATACCACTACAGCCTTTTATTTCCCAGTGACTAAATTTCATGCTGTGCGTTTTCTCTTGATGGCATGGTCAATGGTCTGCACTGTGCAAGGTATGTAATCTTCACTGCACAGTATCAGATATAAGGGTACTCTAGGAGAGTGTTTAAGAGAAGGGGGAAGACTTATATTTCACTTATTTTACTTAATGCTGCACAGCCTCTAGGAATGTCACTGAAGAAAACTCTCAGGAAGGGTAGGGCTAAAGGTAGGAGGAACATAATGATCAAAGCTCTTGAATAAACCTCACATATACTGTCACAGGTCCGAGTGACTTAATTCTAATTTTTGTTGTATTTTTTTTACCAAAACATTAAAATTTGGTATTTCAGCACAACTGAAACATGCAAGAGACAAATTTCAAAGTTTTGAGAGGAAAAAATCTTACTCATAGATACAGTGCTTTTTCATTTTCAGAGATTCTTTGAGAAGAAAACTGAAATGTCAGATTTCAAGGGCAAAGAAGACTTTTGCACTGGTACCAATCAGTTAAAAAAAGAAAAAAAAGAAAGAAATTAAGAATTGTATAGTATTCTGCTTCTGTGCAAATGAATGCTATAATTTCAATGTGAAATGGTACCATAGTCCCCTATTTAGGGTAACATTAGAAATGTATTATGTTAATGAAGACTTTTTGCCAAATTGGATCCTGTTGTGCAGTCCTTGCAGATGCAAAACTTCTTATCCTGGCTCAGTTTTGCTGCATTAATATCAAAGATATTGAAAACTGTTTAATGATATTGCACTCAGGTGTTCTGGTGAGAAAGCATACTTATAAACTACGTGAGGACTCATGAAGAGGTCTCTTTTTCTGTATAAAAATAAATGAGTGGCACTGCTGCAATGTGGGAGCCTTCTCTGGTGTATCTTCCCACAAGTGGTGTTTCAGGCATGAGGAGCAAAGCTGGAAACAACCCCTCTGTAAATGTTTAAATTGCTCTATATATTTTTCCAGAAACGTTAAATGGAAAATTTTATGGAAGATAACCAAACAGTTGTAGGTTCCTTTAAAAATCAGCTTATACTAAGTAGTTACTCCAAGATTCAATTTTTTTTTTTTTTTTTTTTCAGGTAGAGTTACAAATTTTCATTATCTTAGGAATAAATCCCTTACAGATCAGAAAAGAACAATAATAAAAACTAAAGTTGGCATTCCATTTTGGTTTTTTTAACTGACCATTTTAAAGAAATTCCTTGTATATGAAAGTACGTGAAAGGAGCTATGGAGTTGTGTGACTTCATCACAGTTAATGTAGCTTTCAGTGCTGCTAACAGTACAGAGCACACGTATACCTGCCTGTGCAACAGCAATACCTCACGTTTTAGAATGAGAGACACGAAAAATTGCAGCAGTCATGACAGGGCCTGAAGCGAGCTGCAGCTTCAAGGGGTCCTGTCATTCATGTCGAAAATGAAACGAAGTTCTCTGTTTCAAGGAGCTTGTTACCTATAGTACCTACATTATTAGATATCTGCTCGCTTTTGAATTTACAAAGTCTGTTTTTCTACATACACTTAACTTTTAAAAAATAAGATGAAGAGTATGTAGGGCAAAAGCTATATCCATCATATAGTCATAAAATGTATGTTACACTTGACACCTGAATAAAAGAAGTACCTTTAAGATACTTTCGCTTACTGACTTACATAATCTTCTCCAGGAAAAAGAAAATACAGTGTAACCCTTATAATGTAATGTTTGTTAAATAACCTTTAAAACTGACTGTTTTCTGAAGGCAGATGTGCCTTTTAATTCAAGCAAACGTCCTGCTATGTGCAGTAGAATGAACGAGCTCTATAGAATAGAGCTCACAGATGGTTGGTTGTGTCCAGGAGGACTGTTTGCACCAGCTGTTTGTCACTCCTGTTCCAGTTCAAACATTCCTTTCTGATTATTGTCTGAAACATATTTAAACATTTGGTGTATTTTAAATAAGCAGGAATTCATTGAGAGAAGAGAATTTGTTCCGTTGAACGGAAGAAGGGTGCTATATTCTGCTTGTGGTGTTGTGTCCTTTGTACTCCAGTAGAAGCAATCCAGCCTAAGCATAAGTAGATTTTTCTACAAAGTATGAGACAAAAAAAGTTTGGAAATAAAGAGCTGTCAGTTTAGTAATTATCACTGATTGCTGGATGAATACTGAGAAATTGCTGGTGACCTAAAATGTTGGTAAAAGGAAATCAGCTTTCTCATTCTTTTTGGTAGTCTTTGAGCATGATTTATTGGTGGGGGGATCCAACAGCCATTCGGGAAGCATGTCCACGGGGCAGTGACTAGTAGCATAGCAGGTGGGTTTAGTCTTCCTATTGATATGGCATTGCTTGTGTGCTTTGCTTTGAAAACAGTCAGCTGTTCAGCTAAACCAGACTCTAGAGTCTGCCTGTCCCAGACCTCCTGCACTTTTTAAAGACATTGGAAGGGAAGTTTATAAAGGCTTGTTAAGATTCTTCCCAAAGCGACAGTGGTATAGCGACGTGAGGCAAATCGGTTCTGTTCGTCGTTTGCCGGGGTTGATGTGCGGTGTGGGAGCTGGAGGGCTCCCAGCGCCCGGCGATTTCCGCGCCGCCTGTTCAGCACCGCGGACAGCTCCGCGCGGAGCGCACGGACCGGGTGGCACAAGCCCCTTCAGCCTCGCGTTCGGAGCCTGTGAGCTACACCGCTTTGTCTGTGGGCTCCCTGGGACCTACGCAGAGCTCTGCATCTGGCAGACCAAAGTCTCCAAAAGGGTGGTAGCTGCAGTATTTAGACAGGACTAACTGTAGGAGTGCTGTGTAGTTTTGTGAAACACTGGAAATGTTAAAATATTTTCAGAAAATATGTTTTCAGTCATGGCACTGTATTAAGTTATTCTGTATAACTCTTAAGAATTAAAGTATGAGCTGCTCTTGATTTTAATAAATGTGAGTTAGTGTTAAGAATACAATGGAAGTCAGTGAAACCATTTGGGTTCAAATGCTAATTCATAGTTTACATTACTGTTTCCAGAAAAGAGGATAAAAATTACAAGGAAGTTTCACATCCTTCCCCCTTCTAGAAAACAAATCCTAATGAACAACAGCAACAGATGACAGCCCCAAAATACGTGTTCTCTTTTCTTTCCATTGTTGTCATGCCTATAATGTTGTTAAAAACATACTTGTGAGATAATGAAATATGCTCTCTCTCCAGGCTTGTGTTGTTGTTGATTCAGTTCTTCAGAGTAAGTGCTTTGTGTTTGAAAGATCAATGGGAAAAATGTAATTCATCATTATCCCAACCTAGAACAGGTATTTCTCTGACTGTTACTCCAGTTGCGAGTTTGAAGAGGTGAAGGAGAGAAGAGCTAAAAAGACAGCATGATCCAATTATCATAATAATTTTTGATGTATAGATTATCCAATTCATGCATAAACAGTTTGTTACTTAATGCTATTTTACATAATTAAAGCAGAAGCAGCATGTAACATAATTAAAATTGTAGGTCCTTAGAACTTACTGTTCTGTTCCAAATTTCTCTAGTGCAATTTGCAGTTAGATCCATAAATAAAATGTAACTTAAGAGAGTTTTGGTTGGCAGTTCATATGGTAAAGCTGCAGCCTCTCTACTTTTTACTGAAATTGAAATTTAGTACCGCTGGAAGTAGTAATGCCTTTTAACTCTGCACCCCTGAAGTTCTACTGGCACTTTCTTGTATTACTCAGAGCAAAGGATTAAAATCAAAATTCTGAGATTATCAGTAGGAGGTCTTTAATGCCTTTTGCTGGACATTTCACCATAGCCTAGTATTTTTTGAGAGGAAGATATCCACTGGAATACTTCTTTAATGCTGGATTGCTTAGTGTGTCCCTTGTGTAAATAAACATTCTGTCTGTCCTGAATAATAGTAACCTGAGTAAAGCTCACCTATATTCTCCTGGACAGCATCTGAGCCTCTTTTCTTTCTACCTGACACAGATGCTGCCACTTATGCAGAACTATGAAAGTTATTGGCATTTGTTAGAAGTGAAATTTTTATTATTTTTTTTGATGTCTGTTGAGATTTCTAACCACTTCTAAAATGTATTGGTAGTTTATTCTTAGGTAGAATGCCTGTAGAAAGTCTTGCAAACTCAAAGGTTAAGGTTAAGCTATTGCTTTCACAGTAGAACTTCCCAGGGCTGCATGGAGGAAGCACCTTCAGTCCCTAGATGGTTCTGAAGTGGTTGGAAAATGTGCTACTAATAGGTTTGGAGCACAACATTTTCAGTCTTCATTACCTTTGTATGAATCTACTGCAGCTGAGATCCCAAATGTCTTGCTGAAGAATCAAGAGCGTTCTTTTCTCTATGCCTGAAAACTCGGAGAAATGGAACGGGCAGTATCAGGTAACAGAATAGTAATAAATGCAGATCTTGACCTGTTTATAGTACAAATCCCATAATGCATTATGATGATAAACAGTGTTTATGGGAGCTTCATTATCTTATTGGCATCAGTGGAAAGTTTTGCAGTAAAAATTTTGCTCCCTTAGTTGAGTTCCCTTACAGTTATTTGTCATAAGAAGCAATGGATATTCTTCAAGCTAAATTATTTATTTAACTATTATATTGTTTTGCCTTCACTTAATGGGTATATGTACTTTCTCATTAGCTGTCTTACTGGTAATCTCTTGCCTTTGCCCTGAGTCTAGCTTGCCTTTGCTTAGGTACATTGAAACATCAGGGATTGCTCACACAGGCTGCAGATATTCTGCTGCAGAATTGAATGAGCTAGACTAAGAGCACAGAGAGCAAGTCTGGTGAAAAACTGGTGAAAATCAAGAAATAAACTTTAAGTGATATTTATCCTGATCTGAAGTCTCTTGAGAATTAGTGATTTTTATTTTTTTAGCTATTTATTTTAATAGGTCTTGGATCAGGCAACAACAAAATTCAGTGTGTAGCAGTTGATCCAGGTTACAGTAATTTCATGTGCAGACTCAGCAATTCTCTTCTAGCTATCAATCTTAATATACATTTCATTTGTATAATGAACAGCAGAAAATCATGTAGGAATTCAAGGAAACTATGTCAAATGAACACTGTATCTGTCAAATTAACACTTTGGAGTATTTTTGTGGAAATAAGTTGCTTTAATTGTGCTGAGTACATTTTTGATGGTTTGTATGTGTAGATCCTGTTGATACAGGAAAAGTTACAGCTGCCCAGTGTCTCTGAGATGCAGCACTGGATAGTAATGGACATGACATGGAAGACAGGCTAGAAAATCCTTTAATTGTGATCAACCTCAGAAGGGGCATTAAAGTTACAGGTATATTATGCCTCCATTTCCAACAGGCTTCATTAGAATATAGATGTTATCTGATGGTCAGTACACTGACTGTATTACGAAGTGTAAGAACTTCATAATGTTTCTCCTCTTGAAGGAGAAGGAACATTTGTAACCAGAGATAAGATCCTGGATTTGTATAAATTATATCGCTTAGCTGAACTCAAAAGATACTGTTGTATATAATCTTAGAGGCATTCTGCATGCCCATCTTAATGTGAAAGTGTTGTACATGCCAGGTTTTTCAACTGTGAGACCTTCAGGTACTTGACCGCAGTTCTGTTTTGCCTGAGTTTAAGTGAAAGTGTTCCAAAACTGACAAGCGTACATTAATGCTTTCATGATTCTGGCTCTGGTTTGTATGTGATCTACTAAAATGTAGTATCTTGGGCCTTGAGTTTGATTTGAGGCATATTTCTCATCTGTTCTGAGTGAAGATCAGAACAGCAATAGCTGCTGTTTAAGACATGGGAGAATTACAAAGCTGTGTGGAATCTTCTATGCAACTTCAGTCAGCTCTTTTCCCCCTTGATGATGTCTGTTGTTGTCACAGTCCCTTACTAGAGGATGAAATACAGCTCTGAGCATATGAATCTCCTTTTAAGATGTAAATTGTCCGTAAAAGAAGAGCCTGTAGTTGATCTTGCAATTAGCTTTCAGGTAAGCTGGGTGTATTGATCACTATAAAAAGTGATAATAAAATAAACTGAAAATAAACTGTAAAGTATGCAGGAAACTAAATAATTTTGTGAGAAAGTTTCCACAGCTCTACTGTAGGGAAAAGAGAAGTTACACATCATGATAATACACACAGAGAAATAGAATTTAATGTCTCTTTTTAATGCTTGCTTTTTTGTGTTTGTTTAATAACATTAATAACATAAACTGTGCTACGAAGAAAACATGGGTGGAAAAGCTTCCATTCAAAAAATGTGATATGAGAAATACCTATGTAAAGATTAGTGTGTGTAAAGTGACTTTGTCCCATTGTTTTAATGAAAGCCACATTAAGAAATTTCTTTTATCTGTCAAAAGGTCAGAAGAGACTGTCAGAAGAACATGCTTTACAGCTTAGAAATAATTCTTTTGTAAAGGGTTCGGTGAAACAGGAACATTTTATACTTTAAATGGGTTATCTGAACCCAGGCTTCTGCAAACTGAATTGTTCAGTTAATATCATATATAAATATTTTCATAGTGGCAGGACATCACATCATGCACTTGTAACTTACTGATCCATTCACCTTTCCTTCTTGCACACTCTCTGCAACTGTGCTTCTACTTCATTTGTGTGAAATTAGTCCTTAATGAACATAGTTTTATATTGACATTTTAAACGCAAAAGGTTGTGAATATTAAAACTCCATGAAGGAGTGAAGAGGAGTGAGTTCTGAAGAGCAATATGTGCATTTTGTAAGATGCTTCCTTTCATTTTAATGGAGGCTGATGGATCTTGTGGAAGTAGATTCATTTTGAAGAAATACTAAACCTATTCATGACTGATTGAAACACCCCTCTAAATTCCACCCCTCTAAAGTAAAGCCAAAGGGTAAGCCTCAAATAACTTTATCTTTTAAAGTTGCTGCTCTTAGTCTTTTCAAGAGTAATGGGCTCTGGGTTTTTTTGTGTACTTTGGGGTTTTTTTGTTTGTTTGGTTGTTGTTTGGTTGTTTTTTATTTTTTTTTCTGTAAGGAAACATTAAAACAAAAACATGTTGTGCCCAAATGGCAGCTTCTAAACTTTTGTGCATACTAATGCTGTGCAGCTTTGCTGATGAATAGGGTAGTGCTGGTTTCTGTGTTATATAACTGAGAACAGAACTGTTTATTGAATTCTATTTGAGTACAATCACAAAGTTACTGAGGGCTGCAGGAGCCATCAGGATCAGAAATAGAGTTAAAAGGCTGTACGGGTGTGACTCAATTATAATTTGTCTTGCAAAACCACTGTTTCTAAAAGAGCATATTTGAAATAAAACATTTTTAAGAAATAAATATATATGGGCTCATATCCATAGATTTTATCAACACCTGTGAATAAAGAACTTCTTGAGCTTTCTGATCTGTATTCTGCAATAAATATTTTTCTGTGTATTATTTTGGAGTATAGCTGTGTATCTTCCATAAACAATTATACATCAGTTTTGTGGTTTGATGGGTAGGTGTAAGATAGTCAGAAAAGGAGGAAATGCTTCTATAACAAGTAGTTATAGAACTAACAAGTTCTAGTTTTCATTGTCAAAGGGAATTACCTGGACAAGTCTTCAAACTTTTTGTTACTTAAATAACATTACATGATATTTTCATGATAGGGAGCACTGAGGCCAAGAGTTCAAGTACTGTGAAAGTAGTCTAGGGATAACTAGATTGGAAGTTTAGGCTTGTCTATCTTATGCTCAGACCAGTCATTTGTCATGTAAATAAGGCACTGTATAGTTGCCATTCAGCTAAGCCTATAATTTTCAAGACTTTTACTCCTGCTTTAGCAGATGTCCCAAAAACGGCAATGTAAAATGAATGCAGTGCTCCACAATGTGTTCTAATGAGATACTACTGGAAATCTTTATGAAGCATTTTATTCCTGTCAAAATTGTTCATTTCAGCTCTCATAGCTGTGCAACTTCTATAGCATTGCTACAGGTGTATAGAGTCGTTCACATATGCCCTACCTCTGACCTCTGTGGTAGTGTCTTTCACTAGAATAATACATTTTGTAACAATTTTTCATCTTCAGTCACTTAACAGGACTAAGATTTATTCTAGATGGAGAACAGTATTTCTTGTTTTGTGAAGGTTGTTACACTTTTAAGAATATGATCTGTTGCAGCCAGAGAATGAAATATGTCTTTAAAAATAAAAATTACATATTACATTTGATTCAGTCTGCACCATTGCAACCATAAAATCCACATACATAGAATTCGAGTATATAGGTACCCCATGGCAGCTTCTACAGAACATGATCCTTATCTGAATGGTGCCAAGGGTAAAGTGGCTTCACGTTAAGCTCACCTCCTTCTTATGTCCTCATTCAGATTTAGGCTTCATGGTAGAAACCAATAATTTGCATTCTGTTGTGATTTTTCACAGTATGATAGTTGAGAATAACTAAATTTTTGTCTGGTAGGGTAGAGAAGTGTCTAACTGATGTATTGCCAGTTTAGTTTCAATATAGTTTCAGGACAGTTTAATACCAAAATGTGTAAAAAAGATGTTGATATAAGACTACCCATGGCTAGTCTGGCTCTCACATTTGGTTGTCAGATAGGAAAATGTTTGGTTCTCAATCTTTATGTGCAGCCATATATGAATAAACATTTGTCTCTCTCTCACAACAGAATGGGATGCAATGGAGCCAGATGAGAAATTTAGCAGTGTGGCTGTCAGCTGGCAGACCATTCTTTTCCCCTGTCACTTGACTGGTGGAAGAAAAATAAAAAAGACAGACAGGGTTTTTTTTATATCCAGCCTGTGATCAGAGATGTCAGCTCATCCAAGATTAATAATTCTTGCATTCTATTGGTGACTTTTCTATGTGTGTTGTGGCTAGTAACATCCTTTGTTAACTGCTGGACATCAGAATTTTTGTTCCTGTGGTCTGTCCCACTGAGCATAAGGATTGTGAAAATAAGTCTTTCTAAAACATTTTGAATAGCAATTTTACGTTTAAATAGTGGATGAGAAGGGAGTTGGCAGCAATCAGTGCAAACTTGTTTCCTGTATTTCATTTGCAGACATCTTAAGAAACCCAGTAGCTTTGAGAACGGAGCATCTTTTACCTACTGTAAACTAGACAGATTTGATGAAGCTGTACTATTCAAATAATTAATGAACAGCAAAAAGAATTTTGTGTGCTAAGATGATTTTTTTTTCCTGAGGAAGCAGGTGCACTCGTAATTTGTAATGATCAAGTAAAACAGTATTTTACCTATAACAGAATACAGGTAAATACCTGTGAACAAACTCTTGCCTCTGTTTATTTAATGCAATGTTAAAAATTGCCTTTCCTAAAGATATTTTAACTTAAATCTTTGAAGCAGTTTGAAGACTTTATCTGCTATATGGTTTAGCCAGAAGCCCAGTTTAAGCCTTCATGAATAAAAGGTATTATGTCCATGGCTGCTTTATTGCTGCCCCCTCAAAATTTTACTTGCCAGTATGAATTACAGAGGCATTTCTTTATTTGGAGTTGTTTTGAACATGCACTTAAATGAAGTTCCTAATTACACTGTTCCTGAGACAGTAAAAACACTTATAGGGATTTTATAGTTCCTTTGGTAATGATGTTTACTCACCCATTATCATTCAGATAAAAATGTAATCAGTTTAAAAAAACAAACCAAAACCATTCAAACTAACTCAAATGCCTGAAGTATTTATGTTATAACTAAACACTAAAGGAGGAACTGAAAAGGCAGATTCTTGTGTACATTTTGGTACCAGTCATTCCTTAAAAACAAGTTCCTTAGGTTAGAATCACTGTTGTACTCCCTTGGCAGAATGAATGAGTTAGTTCATCTTATCTAGCCTCAGAATCAGTGTTTCTTCATTTAACTTCTGTTTCCCTTGCAAAAATACTGCCAATTTCTTCAGAAAATGCATCCTTCTTTTTAATTGGTTCCAGTTTTCCTAGGGGTAATGAAACTGAGCATCCCTGAAGAGAGTGAGACTTCTCTTGCAGTGGCAGATGGCAGCGGTTTTGGGAGATGGTGTTTCTTTGTGCAGTGATCTATAGAACAAATTATTTTTTGTACTAAATGAAAAACAAATTCCAAATGAAGAATTGTAAAATAATTATTTAAAACTAACACATAAATATATTGAAATGTAGATAGTTTTCCCCAATGAATATTGTTTCTGCCAGAAGAATATAGTATCAGAGTTACTTTATTTCTGAGGTACTTGAAATGGACACAAACATAACACAGACAACTATGTTGCTTAGTAAGTACATTCTGAAACTTAGTTCTGCAAAATAGCAGTTATTTTGTAGAAAGATGTGCTCTATTCTTCATGTATGAAGTTTTGGAACTGCTTCAGTGCAAAACTAAAATTGTCCCTTACTTTGAAATCAGTATTTCCATCCTCAGAAGAAATTTTTTAAGGAGTTTTTTGTTGTCGTTGTTAGAGATTATTTTATTAGCATGTTTGTTTGTTCAGTGTGGTCATTTGTTTATCTTTGTGAAAGTGGACCTGAGCAATCCATTTAGTGTTTCTTTTCGCTTTCCCTTTTAGATGTCATAAAGCTGGCATAGTTAATGTTCTGGTGCATTCTTTTAGCAGGGAAGTGAGCCAGAGCAGGCCAGCAAAAGCAAAGAGTAGCATGGTTGGCAGCTGGTGGAAGCTGAACTCTCTGAACAAGTTGTGGTGTGGCTAGGTTAGGTTACATGCTGAAATGTTTCCTGTTGCTGGCTATATCCCAATAACCTTGCTCAGTCCTTAGGTTCTTGAGGGGGGAAGGGTGGGAAAACTGATATTGAAAACTGTGTATCTTTTTCATCCCATCATCTCTTGTCAATTGTATGAAGTGCTGTTGTGGATTGCTCTGAATCATTCAGTGTATTCTTTAGTAAATACCTCTATTAGGTAGTAACATATGTATTCTTTTTCTTTGTTATTTCTACCCTGCTTTTTAAATGACAGAATAATTAATAGTCTGAAAAAGATTAATGCTATTTTAGTGAACTGGTCACATTTTCCCAGTTTATATGTTTAGGCAGGAGAACTATCTCAAATCATAGAATTTTTAGGGTTGGAAGGGACCTCTGGCGATCATCCAGTCCAATCTCCCTGCCAAGGCAGTGTCACCTAGAGCAGGAACACATCCAGGTGAGTGTGGAATGTCTCCACAGAGGGAGACTCCATGACCTCCCTGGGCAGGCTGTTCCAGTACTCTGCCACTGTCAGTGTAAGGAAGTTCTTCTTTGTGTTGAGGTGGAACTTCTTGTGTCTTGGTTTATGGCCACTGCTCCTTATCCTATCACTGGGCACCACTGAAAAGAGTCTGACACCCTCCTCACCACACCTGGGTTTGAGATATTTGTATGTATTGACAAGATCCCCTCTCAATCTTCTGTTCTCTGGACTAAACAGGCTCAGCTCCCTGAGTCTCTCCTTAGAAGAGAGATGCTCCAGACCCTTTGTGGCCTCCACTGGAACATCTCAAATAGCTCTTTGTCTTTCTTGAACTGTGAAAACCAGAATTATACACAGTACTTCAAATGTGGCCTCACTAGGGCCAAGCAGAACAGGAAGATCCTCTCCGTGGACCTGCTGGCCACTCTTTCCAGTCACCCCAGGATACCATTGGCCCTCCTGGCCCCCAGGGCATGCTGTTTGCTCATGGGCAATTTGTCATCCCCCCAGACTCCCAGGTCCTTCTCTGCAGAGCTGTTCTTCAGTAGGTCAGCCCCAAACCTGTACTGGTACTTGCAGCTATTTCTGTTCAGGTACAGGACCCTACACTTGTCTTTACTGAACTTCACTAGGTTTCTCTCTTCCCAGCTCTCCAGCCTATCAAGGTCCCACTGAATGGCACCACAGCCTTCAGATGAATCAGCTGCTCCCCACCCCCACCCTTTTGTTTCTTTGTTATTCTTCATGCACTTAAGTTATATTCAGAGCTTTATTAAGTCATGGTTCTTCCACATCTGCCTGGAGATCATTATTGACTGTCAACCCCAGGCACCAAACTTTTGGGAACTGCTGATGTTTAATAGGAGCCTTCTACATGTTGTAACTTCAGGAGCTTATTCTTGTTGTGTTTTAAGCAACTGGAGAAGGTAGGATCTGGTATAATAAAAGAGCTCTTAAATTAAGAAATACTTTTCATAGACATTGAGTAGAAACTCCTGATTTCAGCCAGTTCAACTGAGTCACTTACTGATTATTGTGCTGAATATCTCAAACAAATAGAGTAACCCCATGTGGTGGACTTGTTTAAAGGTTCATGAAAATTTCTATAACTAAATATCTCTCTGTTGATTACAGATCTGAGGAAGCTCAGATGTGTTTATTCGAGCAAGAGTCCAAACTGAATTAATTATTAATTATTGCAAAAAAATCCTCATATTTTTGAATTTTTTTTTTTTTTTTTTTTTTTTTCCCCTCCTCTGTAGTTCTTGGTTTTCGGTTCTTAGTACTATTACTAGCATACAAAGTTAATGCATTTTCAGGAACATCTCACCTTCCTTAGGTTCTTGGAGTACGTATATGTATATGGACAGACCTATATGAAATGAAATTACATACATCCCAGCAATTACTGAGTGATGTAAAGGTCTTTTGACATTGTATGCTGTCAGGGGATTAAGCTCAAAGCTCGTAGTTGTTTGAGATGAAGAGTAGAGCTGAAAATATGGCCAGCGCCATTTAAGAATGTTGAGGAATGCTTCTGAATATCTTTAGAGAGAGAAAGCTATAGAAAGAATATTTGTCAGTATTTGGTTTAAATCAGAAAGGAAATATGGGTAGGCAGAGTTTAACTTTGTGTGCTCTTGCAGATTTTAACCCAATGTTCATTTATTTGATCATTAATTCCTTTCTTTCTAAAACATTTCTATTTTTCTTTTTTTCTTTTTTTTTTAGTAATGAACTGAGGGACAAAGATAGACAGACCTGTTAAGAGCATTGTTTAACACATATCTGTTTTTTTGAAATGGTTATGGTTGTGTGTGACCTGTCATAGTAACCAACATGTATTGTTCAGATGTATTTTATTGTGAAAATTTGGTATTGTACTTCTGAAAATATGGTTCACAAAGACTATAAATGCTCTGTGCCTCTTTTATACATCCCTTCCTGAGATGGTCATGTTTAGATGTAGTATTTGAGAGAAGTATTTTGAGCCTGATTAGCCAAGAGGACATACTAACGTGAAATTTGCTTTACATGCATTGATACACACAGCGTTTATAGCAAAATATTAGCAATTTTTAAAAACTAATTTTGCACAGAGTTGCCAAATTTAAATAAATATACTATGCGAATAATATTTTTTGTGCTGAAAGTAAGTACAAAATGTTTACAATCTGCTATTTAAATTGGCATGTTTATAATCAGAAGGGGTGTATGTACGTGTGCATATGTATATGGAAGTAATAGAGCAGTCTAGCTTCCTCTTTTGAATGAAGTAGGCATATTTCATTTGGCAGATAGCTGTATCCTTAAGTCCTTGTGGATCAATTTCTAGTGGCCTACTAGGAAGTTTGACTTCAACTCTGGGTGTGAGAAACATTCTGACAAATATAAGATAGCTCATCCCTCATGTAACTTTGTGAAAAAAGATACTATTTGCCATGTGTGCTTTGGATGTAGAAGGTGTTTGATGCTCATTAATTTATATTAAACCCACTAACATCTCTGATATGTGGCATTGTATTTAGGATGAGGAGTACAGCAGCTCCTACAAACTCCTGCAGGCACTCCAGGGTAGAGCACAGGCCTTTAGGTAACTTACAGACCATTGGATTACATGCCTTCTGATGATGTAAGAAGGTAATTTTCATCCCCTAGTTAGAGGCAACTGTGCTAAAGGCCTCAGATATCAATCTCCCATCACCATATGGTTTAAAATCTTTTTACTTAAAGGGGTATTGTGCGATAATTACTTGGCCATTTGGAGTAGTGAGACAAAAGCAGTATCGTCTTCCTCCCTGAGTACCATAACGACTTTTTTTTGGTTGTGTAAATGATATTTTGGGCACTCTAAACTATAGAAAAACATCTGGTCTAAAGACATCTTACTTTTGGTAAATCAGCAGCCCCAGAGGCTGTATTTTGCTACTCTAAATCATAGTCATATCAGTTCTTTTATAAGGTTTAAGTGGCTCCACTGTATAACCATTTAACATTTTGATTCTTAAACAATTGCAACAATTTGCTTGTTAGTAAAGTCGATTCCATTTCTCCAAGAAATGCTTGAGGACTACAGCTGATGCTGCTTTATCACTGTTTATAGCTTCCTTTTTACTTCTATATTAATGCATTCCCATAGTGTAACAGCAGAGTAGCACTACAATTTTCAGATTTGTTGTTTTATCTGTAAAGGTATTTTTAAAACATGGCTAGTTTCATTCACCAGCAAACTCTGATAGCCTGGTATGAATGTTTTGGTTTACTAATGTTTTAGAAAATAAACTTCTCTCCTTTTGTTTTTGTCTTGGATGGAATCTCTGCTCCAATTTGTCACTGTATGCAGTCTGTCTACTTTGAATGTGTTTCTCTTTTTTTCATATGATGTTACGTGATGTTACATGAATGTAACAAGATGTTTTGTAAATGTACACATACCTATATGGATATCCATGCAATTTTATTTATTTTACAGTTTTAATATATGGCATTACAAATATCAAGTTTATTTAAAGATTGATTCTATGCCTTATGTTTACATAAACGTACACACATTACATGCATGAATGGATTGCAAAGATACATAACATGCATACATTACATACATACATACATTACATACATACCTAATTCCAATTAAAATAATTTTAGAATTTTTCATACAGAGCACAGATTTAGTAAAGGTATATAAGAGTTCTGTATTTGAAGAACCTGGCTATACACTGATGAAGTACTTGCATTAGATTTTAATGCTGAATAATTACAAGAAATTTGAAAGCTGTGGATGGGCATAACATCTGTAACCTTGACTGGAATTTTTCCTCTGTGAAGTGCAGAACTCAAATCTATGGGAAGAATTTTCTCTCTCTTTTTATTGCTAGCATCATTCTCCATTCAAATCAGGAGTAGTATCTTCAAATTAATGCATGGTTAATGTAACAGGATTAACTGAAAGCATCCAAGACTGTGTGTACATACCCCTTAAATTGTGCTGCTCAACTGTCCTTTCTCTTCTCCATTTATTTGTAGTCTTCACTTTCTGAACTGGAAATGTATCTAGCCAAGCATACAGGCATGCACAAATATCTCTATCTTCCAAATTCAAAGGGAAATTTATATTTAGTAGATAGCATAATTGCAAGTATATAAAATGTACATTAAATCCTGTACTAATTTCTGTGTAATTTTTCTATGTCCAAACTTAATTGTTATTCACTGTGTTAGAGGCCTGTAGGGTGTTGAATATCCATCATAGACACAAAGAATTGTAAGGAAATCTTCCTCATGAATGTGATTTTGAAACATTAATATTTTTATGGAACAGAAACATTTTTACTGGATCTGTGGTCCTTTGTGACTTCTAGTGTTTTCTGCCTTTCATGTTGTCATGTCCTAAATCTCATTATATTACAGCTGAAGATCTTATCACTTTAAAATATTATTTTCTCTAGAAGAAATTGGCACAACTAAGGTCAAGGCATGTTGATAAAGATCTTCTGTGTCATAAGCGTAACCCATTCCACTGAGGGCTACTGAGAAATCTCTTTTTATGCAGCATGTTAGGTTTTCTTCTGCTGACAGGTGAATATGTTATCAAGTATATATTCCATAATGACATCTCAAAGTTTTTAAAAAACTCCATAAAATAAGATTATCTTCTGCGAAAATTATAAGATCAAATTTTAATGCCTGTGTTTAACTCAACATTTTTCTATTATCTTTTCAATTGAACCAGTACAGAAGGTATCATTTTTCTTGAATTGCCTTTCTGTGTATAGGATTCTTTTTGAAATCTGTGAAGATGGTATGTAAAAAGGGAGGAGAAAAGACCATTGCTTTTTTCAGCAGATTTTGCAACTTTTTTAACACTTCCGGTTTTACATATATTTTATGTGTATCTTAGAATTGAAATATTTAGATCTGTTGTTAATTTATTCTTTTGTTTGGAAACCCACACAGCATTTGAGAAATTTTATATTATCTCTCTTTTTCAGTCAAGCTGGTTTCAGTCAATCTGTATTCTGGGTGTTCTAAAATACCTAGGTCTCTTCATAACTGATGTGATGTGACTGACAGCATTTACAGGCTAATTACAAGAATCAAATGCACTGGAGCTGTGCAATACTTTGAAAGTTTGGCACTTCATACCAAATAGTGCATTTGCTAAGTGCAAACCAGCACTATTTTGGTAAAACATACATACATAAATACATACATGCATAAATTGGCCTTCCAGTATGAATTCACATATGCAGTATGCAAAGTTTGCAGAGTGACCACAGGTGAAAGAAAACATGTGTGCTCATGTTGTGTACATTGATTAATTCAACACTGAGTGTCCTTGTCTTCAGTAATATCACAGTGGAGGTAAGAACGATATGTAAGTGTGGTGGCTTGACCTTGGCTAGCTGCCAGACCCCCACTCAGCCACTCTTACTCTCCCTCCTCAGCAGTTTAAGGAAAGAAAATAAGATGAAAACATTTGTGAGGTGAAATAAAAATGAGGAGATCCCTTACCAATTACTGGCACTGTCAAAACAGCTGCAATTTGGGGAAAATTAATTTAATTTATTGACATTTAAAAGTAGAGTAAGATGGTGACAAATAATGGCAAAATCTAAAACACCCTTCGCTGCCCTCCTCGCTCCAAGCTCAACATCTTCGTTCCCAACTCCTCTATCTTCTGCTCTGTGAGTGCAGGAGGTATGGAAAATGTGAGTCTGTCCATGACAGTTCCTCCTTCCCCCTTCTTTCTCTGCGTGCTTTTCCTGTGCTCCAGTGTGGGTCCTCTGCATGGTTTGCAGCCGTTCAGGGTAAATATGCTCCAGCATGGGTCCTCCCTGGGCATTAGTTCTTGTAGGAGAATCGTCAGCAGTGTGGTTTCTCTGCAGGTGAGGTGACAGTTCCTTCAGGAAATATACCTTGCTCTGGAGTGGTCCTCTCCATGGGCTTCAGGGAAATACCTCTTTCATCATGGTCCTCTCCGTGGCCTGCAGGGAAATCTCTCTTCCAGTGCTTGGAGCACCTCCTCTGTTTCTTCTCTGACCTTAGCATTTCCAAAGTTGTTTCTCACACTTTTTTCTCTCACTCATCACTGCCTGGGCAGCATTTTTCTCTTTCTTAAATATGTGTTCACTGAAGCACCACCAGCTTCATTGCAGAGCAGCCCCTGACCTCTTCTTGCTGGCACCACTCCTGCAGCCACTCCCAGTACCAAAACCTTGCCACCATCACAAACTCTAGTAAGATGGAGGGAAAAACATAAAGGGGTAAAACCAGGTCTGCAAAGACATAAAATTTATTTTGGTTTGTTTTGTTCCTTATTATGGTTAACTATTTCTTTTAGTATCAGTTTAATTAGGATAAAGTTAATTTGCAGTTATCACTTCTCTGTACAATTTCAATGGAGCAATTTTATGGAAGACAAACCTAATGTATTTTGAGGAGCATGCAGTGTGTTTTTGATTGCTAAAAAACACATAGAGAGAAATCAGGCTTGTGTTTTGAAACTCCTGAAAGATGGAAAGGGGCAGAGAGCAATGCAAATGAGTGGTTTTTTCAGCCATGTATATAGTATTTAGCATGTTGAAAATACTTGTCTTACATTAGAGAGCATATTGTCTATATCTTCTTACCCATTTTTTTTTGAGTAATCTAACTTTTAAAATCCTGCAAAAGTATTTTTATTTCCTATTACCTGTTTACTGGACAACATTGTTTAGGTTCAGACTAAGTGACAAGAAGATCTCCTGTCAGTGAGATTGTATCTTCTTTCTGCATACATGTTATGTTCCTCTCTAAAAAGATGCCTATTTGCAAGTTCTTGCATACCTCTACTCTCTACTAGTGACAAGTACTGTTTGATTAACTATTTGTTTAGTAAATCTTCGGAAACATAATTTACTAAACAGTGTGAAATGTGTCAGTACCTTTATTCCTGGGTGGCAAGCTGAAGGCCTTGATTGTGCAGCAACTAACATGTGCATTTAATTTTCAGCTACTAGTGGACATCACTTGGCTGCCTAGGCTACTCTGATATTTGCTGGCCATTAGTTTTCATATTTTCCCCATGAGAAATCTCATTTTGAGTCTTTGTGCACTTGCTTATGTAGTTTTGCATTTTGCATTGATCAGTATTGGTGCCTTGAAGACAGATTGGACAGTTCTACCAAAGCTATAATACCACCTTGGTTAAAGCATGAATATGCTGTTATGCAGGCTTAACATTGCATGTTAGAAATTATTTTTAGTTTGTATTTTAGATATCTATTCTGAACACACTTAAATACTTCAGTTTTATGAACATAATTGATTTTGAATGGACAAGCCTTAATTGCTCCAGAGTATTTTTTTTAATAAAAAATTACAATTAAAAAAATTATGAGCAATTCTTACCAAATAATGTATGAAAACTCAGTTTCATTGCAATTTTAAAAATAGCACATGAAAAATTTCATTTTGTCTTAACCAGAGTTGTGTTTTCTTTCATAGTGCAGTAATGTCATTTTCTGAAGTGGCATATTTTTTCCTTTTTTAAAGGTCATTTGTAGCTCTGAAAACTATGGTATTTTAAAATGGAATTATAACAAATTTTGTTAATGATGTACTAAAGTTAACCTTATATTTTATTATTTCAGTTGTTCATGGTGGACAATGGAGCAGATGACTGGAGAATAGCCATGACTTATGAGCGTATTTTCTTTATCTGCTTGGAAATACTGGTGTGTGCTATACATCCCATACCTGGGAATTATACGTTCACATGGACAGCCCGGCTCGCCTTTTCTTATGCTCCATCCACAACAACAGCTGATGTGGATATTATTTTATCTATACCAATGTTCTTAAGGCTGTATCTTATTGCCAGAGTTATGCTTTTGCATAGCAAACTTTTCACTGATGCATCATCTAGAAGCATTGGAGCGTTAAATAAGATAAACTTCAATACCCGTTTTGTTATGAAGACTTTAATGACAATATGTCCAGGAACTGTACTGTTGGTTTTTAGTATCTCATTATGGATAATTGCTGCGTGGACTGTCCGAGCCTGTGAAAGGTAAGCTTGTTTTGTTTGTTTAGTTCTTTCTGTTTGTCTTTCTATTTTTCACTCTTGTTTTGTCTCTTAAGTTTTGAATTCATGGGACCTAAATATTTATTAGAATGGGGTTCCCTAGTCCTTGACATTTTGAGTGGTGGTTGGGTTGTATTCTTTCACAGAGATTGTCAGGATTGGTTTGCCTTTTAGTCTGAAGGACTTCTGCAGAGAGGTTTGTATCCCACTGTTTACTGTAGCATTATGATTTGATTTCAGTGTTTTGATAAAACTTAACGCAGTGGAGAGATACCATAAAATGTCTTTAAAAGTAATTGTTGATGTTTTGCATTGATACCAATTTTCATACATTTTTTTTGTAATATAAGTATAGTGAGGATAAGTAGAAAAAGTAGCCAATGGAAAATGGGTCAGGGGTGTATGTAATTTGAGTTTTATTGTGCTGTAAAAAAAAAGTGCAAAATACTTTTGATAAGTTGGTAAAATCAGTAAAGGCGAATAGGCAGAACACTTGCAGTAATAAAACTCTTTCTTCCTCTGAAAATCAGAAAACTTGCATTTGAGAGTCAGACTTCCATTCGTTTCAGCTAGTTTTCCAACCGCCGCTTACCACACACTTCAGTGTAGGTGCAGAAAAATGGCCATCAGTGTCGACAGCTTGAAACTGAATTTCTCAAACATAGCTTTAACAAAAAAGAAATTATCTTCTGATTGGATAGGATTCTTTAGGAATATGAGAGGTTCACTCTAGGAAGACAATTAGGATGATTCTCTATGGAAGATTTAATGCCTGGCACAGCTCTTGGATCCTGGAATGGATTTCTCCTTAATTAAGCTGGAAGGTCATCAACATATTTAAGGCATTTCTGCTTCTGGTTGTTGTTTTTCCCATTCCTTTCTGTGTCTGGCCATTTTTGAAGCAGTTTAGGGGAATTGCTTGTGACAGCTGATTTCAAGCAGCAGTTAAATTGCACACCAATTGTGCTTGTGTTACTTTTGTAACTTCTTTCATTACTTCTCAACTATTAAAAAGGATCTGATCTTATAAATTGCGTATAGAAATCATGCTGCTGTAGTTTTATTGTTAAAATTGCTAGAATTATGGAATGTAGTTTGTTACAGTAGATACTTAATGTCTATGTTGTTTCTTCCTATTACAGCAAGTCTAATAATTTAATGTTCTGAAAACATGTTAAAAATTGCTTATTATATTTTCAAAACATTCCCCATAGTGGCAGCACAGGAGCACCCTAGATTTTTACTCAATCTGTAGCAGCTGTGTTTTAATGAACATGTCCTTATTTCAGATGTGATTGTGTTCTGTAAAGCATTTCCTCTTTATCTCATATTCTTCACTTCTGTTCCTACCATTTTTTTCAATGGAATCGCTGCTCAGAAATTCCTGAGTGTGTACTTAGGCATTTCCCAAACTGTCCCTTATAAAGTCACTTTGAATAGCTTCAGCATCCATTGCTATCACAGTTTTACATATAACTGGTGGTGGTGGTTGTTGTTGTTATTCAGCATTAAATAATTACTGTGTTGCTGACTTTTTAAAACATGTGCTTTCCAAATAAGCTTATAAAATTTGTGCCTCTTTTAGGGAAAATTACTAAAGAATACTATCAACTGTAAAAAATATTAATTTCTTTTATATAAAGATGGCAGGACAACAAAGTGTAGTATATAAGTAATACTAAAAATAAAACAAGCAGATACCACCTCACCCATTTTCCAGTCAGGGAGAGTAAAGACAACACTCTCAAAAAGTTTTGATTTTGTGAGTTTGTTTATTTATATTTAGAAAGTGATACAATTCTGCATTACTGTGATCCTAGGAAGAAGATTATTTATTTGGTTGGGTAAACTGAGTTCAGGGTTGCAAAAAGCTGAATTTTCTTCCACTCTCTTCTAAATAAATTTTTCACATTTTAATTTGCCGTTGCTGTTCTTGAAGTGACTGTAATGGCTTGTACAGTAGGCTGGATAGCCACAAACTCCTCTAAAACCGAAACAAAACACAACTTTAAACAAGTTAAATATAGAAGTGAGCATTAGGATTAATATATCCCTAGTATAATTACTTTCTGTCAGTAGAGTCCAGTCCAAGATTATTTTCCTTCACATTAAGAAAAAAAAATCTTCATTTTATGTTTCAAAAACACTAAATGGGATATGTTTTGACTTTGGGAATTAGATACTTATGTTATTCATGCTAGCTGCACAGCCAATTTTGCATATTTTGCCTCAGATTTTCCCTTGAGGGAATATATAAGTATTTTGCCAAATGAGTGACACTGGTTCTGGGTTCCAGTTACTAATTAGCGCATTAAATACATGCAAATCCATGGCCCATAGAGAAAGTACCTTTTTAAAAAAAAACTTTCAGAAGAACCCCCCAAAACTCCACACATTGGTATGTTCTGAAAACTCTGCCATCTGAAACTAAATATACCTTTTTTGCATAGTTGGAGACAGATACAATAGCCATGAGAAGGACAAAGATGGCCACTGAATACTTTCTGTGCTGTCCTGAGAAGATGTTTCCCAAGATCTTTATGGCCTTTAATTTCTCAGTAGTTGAAAATGTAGTTTACAAAAATAAAGTACTTTTTTCCCCCCAACTGCTCTGAAGTTAATTTCTTCCTTAGCTTTATCTAGAGGGATTTTTTTTAATTTATTTTTTTGCGAGACTATCTTATGAACACAAAATGATTCTGAAAAGAAACATTATCATTGGAAGGAGTATTTGCTATTCCACTTGACACTATATATGAAAACATAATGAATTTTGATACATTGAAATTAGAAATTTGGTTTGATGAGGGGCGATTTGCATTAATGACATCTGATGGTGTTAAATGTTTTTCTGCATCACTCTAGCACCAAGCTTGTCATGTGTCTGTTACATAGTAGCTTTCCATAAAGGTTTACCCTAATGGTTTTAGTATTTCATTGGTGTATTAAAGCGTTTAGCTGACCATCCAAATTGGAACAAGATGATGGTGCTAAGACTTAATAGATTTAAATAGTAAAATTCTGGAATGGACAGGAAAGATTCTCATTCCATTCCGTGTTCTCAGTGAGGGGGCAAGTCAAAGTAGGCAGTAGCCTTTACTGTGAAGTTGTGTGCGCTCAGCAAAAGGTGTTGCTGCTGAATGACAACCTGATTTTGAGATTGTTCTTCTATTCAAAGTCAGGTTTTTCTTATTGCAGGCTATCCTGGGAATAGGAAGGGAGATTTGGAAGCACTGCATTTCATAGTGAGGAAGGTAACATGAAAGAGCATCATTATCCATCTCTCTGAAGACAACCCTGTAGAGACAGGTCATGGGTTGAGCCAGGCAAGTCAACTGTCTGAATAAAGACTTCACTGCTTTAATGGTCATCTGACTGATCACTTGATATACGCTGAACTAAGACAGGGCATGTGCCTTTCTCAGTGCCTTCATGTCTGTATAGTTTGCTCCCAGAATGCTAATTATAGCAAGTGACACTTTGGGTTGGTGAGCAAGGTATTTTCCAGGATTGCAGTTTAAGGTCATCCATGAGGGCAGAATGTGGTACAGATAATGGTGGTGGACAGCCAACTGAGTATAAATGAGTTGCTGAGGCTGCAGAGTAATCTAGCTGAGGGAATCTGTGAGGAAAAAGTAGGCAAAGCATGAAGTGTTGCTGTATACACAGTGCCAGAAACTCTTGCTGGTTCATTGCTCAAATTTTTATATCTGTTTTGAGGGGAAGATTATATTGCATACGTTTTAATATTTGTCTTCTCATTGCCAGCATCAGTATATTGCTGTCTGTCATATGTGCACTTCATAATGAAAACCTATGTTTTTTGTTAGGTCTAACTCAATAGATGTTTGTGTTTATAACATCTCTGAGGCACATGATCTAGAACACTTATGAATATGTTACTTTCATACATGAGTTATGAGCCTTGCAAGCAGATTACCTTTTGCAGTCTCCCATGCAGATCTTGTTACTGAAAATAGCTCTGTGCATGGTCATCAGTTGTTTACAGCAGTTAAAATAGAAAAGTTTGGTTTCTTAGTAAAAAGAAAGTTAATATATATAGCATTATGTCATTGGAAAATCTGACAAATTTGCTTCAGTCTTCTGTAGAACTGTCTGCTGTAAGAAGTGTGCTGCTTTTCTAGATTATGTGGAAGGTGGTCACTTTTGTTGATCTGTTATTTTTTCTGTGCAAAAAAAGGAAAGAACTTTGTTTTCTGAATACATGGCAATAATGTGACCATGTATCAGGGCAATATGAACAACATGTGCCCACACTGCACTGTTGTCCATCAAAAACAGCTCATATCACATGCCCAGAGTTACTGTGGATTTGCAGCAGCAGAACTGAAAACAGAACTGGATTTTCTTCTTCCGCAGAGAGCACGTTTTTGGCACCATTTTTGGTTCTATTTGTACCTCTGTCTAACTTCTGGCAGTGAAGTCAGTTCAGATTGAGTGGTTTGTTTAGTCAGCATTTCTTCCTCCCCTCAGCTTCTGCTCAGTATTCTTTCCTTGTTTTAACAAAAATAAACACCAAAAAAAAACAGACAGAAAAAAAAAATCCATCTGTGTGAAGGTGAAATCCTTTTTGCTTTTTGTTTTCAACAAATAAATATCTGCTTTATTTCTCAGAAATATGATGCCGTCACAAAGTTTCTAATAAGCAGGTTACACATGACAACTGGGAAGCAAATGTTAAGAATTCATTTGATACAAGCAAGTGGGTACACTGACACTTTCAGTTGTAATTCATGCAGGAAAAAATGTTTGTTAGCTATCTAATTTCCTCTCAGTATATATTTTCGTTCTTTGCTTGTCTTGAGGACCTTATTTGACATTTTATACTGCACGCATAATCCCAAGGCCATACTCCAATGGAAATAGCTTTTAGCATTCTCTGCAGTTCTAATGTGAAGATTCTTGTTCTTAGTTAAAAAAATAAAATAAAAATAAAACCCACAAAAACAAAAACCCAAAGAAAACCCAAAACCCACCAAAAAAACCCCACCCAAACAAAAAAATCCAATCCTGGACATTGAATTTTAAAACTATTTTTAGCCTCAGAAGGTCAGAAAAAATGACATATAATTTTATTTTTTTTCAGTCTCATGACTGTCAACAGATCAAATAGTGTTTATGTATGGACAGTGCTGGCTGTTTATCATCATTCTTTACCTTCTCTTGGCTCTCAGCTCACTGAAACTAAATGTACTACTTGCAGTCAGGTTTCTCCAGTGGTGGCAAAAGTTAACTGTTAAATATTCAAAAGAGCAATGAGCAATGATGACCCGTCATCACCTTGACTTGCACCTGTGCTGTGAATGAATGGTTCTCTGCCTACTAGTCTTCATTCCTGGTTTTGCAAACTGAGTGTAGATTAACTGTAAATGTTAGGTTACTGTTTTATAATATTTATGTCTCAAAGCAATTCATAACTGAAAGCAGATGTAACTGGTTGCATTTTCATTGAAATTATTATCAAGGGACATCAAATCTTTTTTTTATCAAACATTGAAGACAACAATAGAGCCTATCACAGAAGTACATCGGTAAATATCTGTCATGCATAACCAGATCCAAAAAAGAACAATTGATCTGAATAAAAAAATTAATTTTCTAGGTGTATCTGGAAAGATGAATAGCTAAATCATGTGTTGTTCTGCTGCTTGAAGACAAAATAGTTTATGCACATTTAAGGGAGTAAGGACAAGCACCTATTCTAATGTATGTAGAGTTTGATTTCTATTCTTTTAAATTCATGTTTTCTTTCCCTTTGGAATAATGCTGTTTGTGTATTCTCAGCAAAATAATTTTGGGAGTATAAATAAGAATGTACTCTTCAGTCTGTTTGGGTTATTAGAATTAGCCTTATAAATATGGAAAGTAGCAATAACTGGTGCAGTGTCAGTGGATATGTATCAAGCCAAGGTAGATCAGTGCTTCTCTGGTCCAAAAATAGCAGATCCAACTTTGAGGAAGGTAGTGTGAAAGACAAAAAGAAACTGAAAAAAAGATCTTATATATGTTTTTCAGGGTCATCTAACTAGACCAGGAAAACTTTTTTTTGTGTTAAATTCCCTCTTATTTACAAAGGATTTATAAGTACAACAGCTGTAGAACCGAACAAAGTGGAAAAGCTCATGTATAGTTCCAAGAATGGTGAGCAAGGTGAAAACTATTTCTCTAAATGGAAAAGTCTGAAGAGAATGAACATGCTTACAGAGTAGTACTTACCTGCCTTCAAAGACAAAATTATTTCTTTTTTTTTTCATTCATCTTCAATCTATAAAACATAATTCAGAGAACAATCTTTGTTCTGGTCATTAAGGATTGTTTTACACACTGCAGATTTTTTCAGATAAGAAAGTAATTTATGGAAATTTTTATCATTATTTCATTACTGGATCCAAAGTTACATCCTCTGATCCTTGTATTTTCAAATGTGGTAGTTAATTTTATTCCCCCATTTTAACCAATGCTTTATTCAGAATATTTTGCTTCAAAATGAATCAAAACNAAAAAAAAACAGACAGAAAAAAAAAATCCATCTGTGTGAAGGTGAAATCCTTTTTGCTTTTTGTTTTCAACAAATAAATATCTGCTTTATTTCTCAGAAATATGATGCCGTCACAAAGTTTCTAATAAGCAGGTTACACATGACAACTGGGAAGCAAATGTTAAGAATTCATTTGATACAAGCAAGTGGGTACACTGACACTTTCAGTTGTAATTCATGCAGGAAAAAATGTTTGTTAGCTATCTAATTTCCTCTCAGTATATATTTTCGTTCTTTGCTTGTCTTGAGGACCTTATTTGACATTTTATACTGCACGCATAATCCCAAGGCCATACTCCAATGGAAATAGCTTTTAGCATTCTCTGCAGTTCTAATGTGAAGATTCTTGTTCTTAGTTAAAAAAATAAAATAAAAATAAAACCCACAAAAACAAAAACCCAAAGAAAACC